>JARHVA010007555.1:560000-650000 GCA_037957365.1 Torreya grandis
ACCCTTTATAATAGATAGCAATGCTAATTATATAGATAATTATAGTCCCTCATGGCTATGATGTATAATGATAAAAATGATCTTGATACAAACATTTAATAAAATAAATAATTAAAGTTCATTGTTTTGTGATAACACATCAAGAAAGTATAAAGATCTAATCATGGCATAATTTTATAAATAACTTTTAGGATGAAAGTGGATTCAATATTCAACACATTCCAATTATCCAAGGAACAATAGGCATTTTATGGTATTGAATTTATTATACTAAAAAAATTAACAATCCAATTATAGTAACCACTTCATTCTAGATTAATCCCAAAGATGGAGTTATTGGTTCATGCATTAGATGTGTCCATTCCAAATTTCTTATGATTATCTCTAAGTTAGCATATTTTATTTTAAATGAAATCCTTTATTTATTAAATGTTGATGCCTAGGTAATATTGGAATAATGGATTTTTCTAATCCTATAAATATATGCATTTGGTTCTCTTAATCAACCTAATGGTGCTTATTACTAGTGAGGAAAACTAATGCTATGCACATTTTCTATAACCTCATATTTTCCTCAATCTAGGTCCAATTTCCATTTATTCTAATTTTCACTTTCTTTTTACATATTGTTATGACTGATTATCCATGTTACCTATTTATTATGATCAAATCACCATATTTATGATGCATGTTATTTTAAATTGACTCTATGTTCATAATGCTCAAGTATACACGCTATATCCACTCACTCGCTTATGCTTGATGTCTCTACTTCCAATAAAAAAAAACTATCACTTACCCATCACTTGGTCTTTTCCTTGACCATCAAATGTTGTCTCTATATTTTCTTATAGAGATGCTTGCATCTCTACTTTATTTTAATTTGTCACCTTTTTATCTCTTTTCTACTTCTTCTTTATTTAACTTCATGGCATTGCACACTGAGTCCCACTTTGCCACTTGGCAACTTGTTAGCATTCCTAGTAATTACCTCATTATCTACCTCTATCTCCTCCATGGACATGTGGCTTATTTTTGAGTTATTGGGATATTGATGCTTTTACAGGTTAATAATACTCACGATATGATCTTATATATTAATTTTATCATCCAATGAGGTTCTAATCTTCTGAAATGGTGCCAAGTGTCACAATCTTGGGGCCTTAAGGCACAAAGATTTACATCATTGGTCCACTCCTAGGTCACCAAGATAATACCTTAATGCTTCAAAGCTTTTGAGGTGATGAGATCATGACATGTGGATTCTTATCAAGGCTTGAAGGCTTTAAAACAACTTAGCCACTTTTTGAAAAGGATTTGACTGTGAATCCCTCTAAGTTGATGGGATTTTGACATGTGAATAAAGATCAATGACTTCAGGAGATCTCTATGAATAAAAAAGAGAAAAAGTAGACTCGATAAATAACTAGTAAGTTAGTCAATGAAATTCATATAAACATGAATAAATAAATATGAAGAAAGCATGTAATGATTCAATTCAAACTATGTGGATTTCAAAACTAGTTTTGAATTTAAAAAAAAAATTTGAAAGTAAATTTAAAATGTAAATAAAACCTAATTTTCAATGAAGATTTAGAGAAAATAAACATCATTATAAGTTAAATAAATCACTTGAAAAATTGAATGAACATTTAAAACTATGAATAACAGGACAAATGTTTCCAATCTCAACCAAGAGATAATAAAATGATCATGTAAGATCCCACATTGCACTTGACATTTGGAATTACATGAAGAATATATCTTGATGATGCACTAATAAACTAAAATGTGATAAATAGTTTGGGCTCATGAGTTGGAGACTATAAATAGAAACAAAACTCTACCATTTGATTGGCATTCATAAATGAAGTCATAAGAGTATGTAAGAACATGAAAAGAAAATAACTATGCAAAAAATGAGGTTCCTCATGTGAAAAATATGAGTATGGGGAATGTTGGACCCAATAAATGGTGACTTATATAGGGATAATTATGTTGAAAATTTAGAACTTAGACTTACAAATCATCAAAATCAAAGAAGAAATACCAAATCACAAACCATTCATTTAAACAAACCTATAAAAATGAAAACATTGAAGTCTTCCTTAATACGTGACATATTATGCTCTAAATCTATTTAAGACCATCAATATTTGTTTAAGAGTGATCAATTATTTTATAGCTCTTCCATTTTCATAAATAAATTAAAACTTGTCTAAAATAATTAAAATTTTTGTGATGGATAATTTTGGAAATTTGAATTGGGGGGAAATGGCATGGGCATTGCTCCACTACTAGTTAGGCATCTATAGTCCTAGAAAATATATCTATGATCCCACTCATGGCCTTGTTCTATTATAAACTAGGTTACAAATCCTATTATGGATATTTCTTGAATCACCCTTTCGAGGAAAGAATTTAGATTTTGCATTTTATCTAGTTTATTTTTGATATGTTTCTTTTGAAAAAAATTCATTATTTGATCCATTTAGGGTTGGGGATCAATCCATGGATGTAATTATAGATTTAGAAAATTCATAACTATATAGATATGTTTAAATCAATTTAGTTTTTACATTTTGATTCAAATGTTAAATTAAGTGTAATTTAATGGATTCAATAGGAAAATGAAATGTTTCTAAAATTCATATATTCTATTTTGAATCATAGGCTTTCAAATTATGGAAATTCATAAAAATATTTTAGTAGCCTATGTAAATGGTCAAATTTGTTTCAAATTCTAGTTTCTAAAACTAAAAAACTTCTCATAATTTATTATCAACCATTGAGGTTCTTGGCTTATGTGAGCATAAGGGAAAAAAATTACTTTAACATATTGTTGTTTATAATTATATCAAAGTCTAATTATCTTATACTATTGATTGTGAATAGACATTACTCTTTCTAGACTTAAACATGATAAATAATGTAAGGGAAGACACAAATGGAGTTATTTTTGAAAGATTGACTTCATGATATGAAAAATAATTAGCTCTTATTCAATCCTTGAAAAACATACTAAAATCCACTAAAGGGTCAAAACATAAACCAAATTTAAATAAGCCAAGAAAAAAAACACCAACACATGAAACCACTAAAATAAAACAAAAAAGTAAAATATCCTAAATCATGCAACAAAGTAGGAAATATATACATAGAAGAAACCTGGTATTTTCACTTAGAAATGGTATCATACATAATATCCATGAATTAATACTTCAAGTACTATCTGTTACCTAGTAGTGAAAAGTCTTGGGCCTAAAATCTCTCAGTATAAATGTATTTTATCCCAAAATATCAGATACTTGGTAAGGACCAATCCATAAAAGACCAAATTTAGTATGTTGACCTCTTTTTTCATGTGCTTTATCCCATTACTAGACCAAAGCTAAAATAGGAAAAGACTTCAATTTTAATTTCTTTTCAAACCATATCTTTACAATATACTAAGATTTGATAAAACTTTGTAAGGATTCATCTCATTTATCTTCTAATTGAATTAGGTTCAACAATCTAGATTGATTTCCTAGATCTGCTTCCAAGTAGTCTTGTATGAACTAATATGTGGGATTATTTATTTGCATTGGGAAAATTAGCTCTTATCTATAGATAATTAAGACAGGGGAACTATTCCTAATTTTTTTACACCATATTTTATCTACCCATAAAGAATATTTAAGAATCATATGCTATTTAGGTGGGTTTTTATCAATTGCTTTCTTTTTAGAATTTAACAAATTCTTATTGGTTGATTTTACTAGACCATTTCATTGGGGATAATAGTTTGAGGAGAATTTTAGTGTGATTACATTTTCATGTGCCCAATCAATAAATTTAATTAATTGAAATACTATTCCACAAATAAGTGCCAAAGGAGTCCCAAATTGAGTTAATATGTAATATTCTAAGAATGTAATAAATTATTCAATTGTATTGTTACTTATTGATTTAGATTCATTCTATCTCATATAATAATTGGTAGTGGTGAGAATGAACTTATGACCAACTAATGAATTGAGATTTATGAATCTAATGAAGTCTAATCCCCACTGGGCAAATAATCATTATTCTATCACTAGTTGCAGTAGCATGGGAACATGAATGTCTCTTTTAGAAAAGATATGAAATGAATATCCTCATATGTACATAAGCATCCTTGAATAATTTTGGCCAATAATATCCATCTCTGAGAATTATGTGGGCAGTGAAATTACTAGAAGGATGACCACTTCCTAAATTATCATGAAATGAATTCATTACCTCTTGTGATTCTTCTTGAGATAAACATATTAATTAAATTCCTTCATGATTCCTATAGTATAAAACTCATCTCTGAAACATATAATGTGCATATTTCAACCTTGATGATCTTTTATACATTCTATCATAATAGGCTAGTGGTTTTTCATAAAGTAAGTAATGGATAATTGAATCATACCATGGACCAAATTGAAGTTCATGTTCATTAAATTATATAATTGAGATGTTGGGATCAAATTTTGAAATTAACTTAGACAAACCTTTAACATGTACCAATTTTTTAGATTTCATTTCAATGTCATATTATTAAATTTTAGCAAATAATAATCCTCTTATTTCACCTAGCTCATTTTGTCATAGCATTTGCTTAACTGTAGGTTCTAAAACTATAGCATGGTAATTTCTTCCTCGATATATAATGGTGAAATTTCTTGACTGATTTCACTAATGTGTAAGCATGTTTATCTAACATTGGGTATTTAAGTTTAAATTATTTCAAATATGTGGTCATAAAGGCCATGGGTTGTTCTCCATCTTAAAATATTTATGTCAAAATAAATGCAATTTTGTGATTAGAGGAAAAAGAGTAAAGATAAAAATATTTAGCATAATTTAGGCCAACCAATATTGAAGCTTGCATAATTTATTTATTTATCTTTTGAAATACCTTGTTATAATAAGTATCCCATTCTATTTTAACTCCATGTTTTAACATGTGTTATAACCCACTAGGTTTAACTCAAATAATGATAATTTTTTCAAAACTTTACATTAATAATCAAATCATATTATTTAAAGAAGATTAGTTAATTGACATTTAACTAAATGCATATTTAATAATAAAATTTTTATGATTCATTTAGATAATTATCAAATTAACAAAGTCAAAATAATTACAAATATAGTCCATCAAAATGTATAACAACTGAGTAAAAACAAATCAGTCAACTATTGAAAATTAATACAATAATATTATACAATAACAAAAACTAAACTACTATTTATCAAGTACATTAATATAATATTTTTACATTAGATTGTATATAATAATACAATGTTTAATGGAACCAATGAGTGTCCATAAACTCATTATATGTAAATAAATTAAAATCATGAGTAAGAGTATTTATTGGATGACTATTGGAGGAGAGGTATCACATCATCAGAGTACTTTTCCACACTAAGAATGGACCATAGATCCCCCATACAATGCCCAACTAGGGAATGACCCTCCCTTCATGGATAAGGAGATGATAATGGTGTAGGTGTTAAAAAGTCAACTAGAACCCATGTGTGATAAGATTTTAACTACATGCAACATATCATAAATAATTATATTTCTAACTTGACATCATGTATACATGCATATAATCAAATAGGTGAAATGATAATGTTTAACTATAAACATTACTTTGGCCAAAGTTTTGGTATAGTTTAATGATCCATTAGATCAATCATAATCACACACACACTCAATTAGATATCATATAATCTAAGTATTAAATACTCTAACTATATGCATGAGAATCCATCCCAAAAATAATAATTGTTAGTGTCTTTAATACCATATTTCCAATAATCCATATACAAGAATTTCCATGGATTTTTCATACACATTTAGGATTTAATACCATGGTAATTAAATACAAGGAATATATAAATAATCTCATGTTAAATAATAACAACTTATTATCATAAATATATTTTCTAAGTTCAAATACAACCAATGTCCATTTTCCATTAAGGTGATATTGCATATATAATTGTTTTCTAAAAAACATCATAATTTCTAAGAATTTACCAATTTTTAACAATCAATCCATGTTCACAAGAATTATAATTAAATAATTCATTTTAGTAATTTCATAATAAATCTTAATCTAATTAACAAATATTAACAAATGTAGCTTTATTTGTTCAGATCAACAATTTACCAATTTCCTCATAATTTACAACTGAACAAATAAATTATAAATTAATGAAATAAATCCTAATTTATATATGAACAATCTATTCATTATAAACAAACATCTATTCACATATCAAATTATCCACATAAACATGTATATAAAATATGTTTATTTATATCTATACACATTTAAAATCCTTTTACCCTTTATTTACAAATGGCATAATATATACATATAAATGGTCATGTGTTTAATTGTAATCAATAACTTATATGTGTGTGTGTGTTGTGTGTGTGTTTTTATGAACTATTCATAAATAATATACTCATCTTTATGTATAATCTATAATTACATATGTATATATGTTTGAGTTATTCTCATATCTCAAGTTTCCTACTTAATAAATAAAAACTTAATTTAATCTAAATGCTTTAATACAATCTAATAAACATCAATTAGATATTTGTTTAACCATACTTCATACAACTAGTTGAAAATAAAGAAACCCTCCAACTAATATGTATTTCTCTAACTTATTACTTGTTTATGTATATCCTAGACAAAATGGACAATAGACCCATTCAAGATAATTATCATAAATATTAAAAATCCAATAATTAGATATAACTAATTACATTTTATATTTTAACTTAGACTTTAATTATCTAACTATAAACTTACATCTTTACATATTCAACTTATTATAATAATTCCACAAACATCACTAGTTAAGTATATCCTATCGACTCAAAATAATACACTCAAAAGCATATATAAATGTGTATACACGGTCGACTAAAGAATTATATACATACATAGATAGATTATAAACTATGTTAAGTCAATTACAAAATTCAAGCATTTCATCATAAATTAAAATAATTTGACTCCCATTACACAATTAATTCTTTATAAAATAATTTATATTTAATCACATTCACACAATAGACTTCAAATACATTCGTAGGTGGCTTACATGTATTTGCATATAGTCCAAATGTAATAATAATATATTTACCAATAATAATAACTTTAATACACAGTCAAGTTAGATAATATCACTCTACCAACCATTCATATAATACCAAAGCTAACTCATAATCAACCCAAAATAAATTATACATAGTCAACATTCCAAAGGATACATATAGACTTCATAAAGTCCTCTTAACATAGTCAAGATACATTAATAATCAGCTATAAACTTGTATACACAAAATTGACTTAGAATAACATAATCTCAAACAACCATAATTTGTATACATAGTTAATTTAAATAACTTGGGTATGTCTTATAATAACTCCCCGTTATTTAGATTGAATCATACTTGCAAATAATATGAAATCCATGTATATGAGTTATTATAAACCCAATACAAAAATAAATCATAAAATATAAATTATTAGAATTGACATTTACTAACTCACTATCAACACATAATAAATTTATACATGGTTAACACAAAAGTTTACACACACACACACACACACACACACACACACACACACACACACACACACACACACACACACACACACACACACACACACACACACATTCAATTAAACCAAAACTTATAAATGTAGTCAACATACATAACCATATATACATAGTCAAATCACTATAATTCATTGTAATAAATTAATATAGAGTCTATTGTTGAATATATGAAAACTTGTGTTGATCCCTAAACCAAATTGTCTTAACCATTTCAAAAACACTCAGCTATTTAAACAAAATAACACACTAAGTCTTAAAAACACAACACACAGTCATACCAATAACCATGCAAAATAACACTCAGTCAAATAATTAATCCAATCCTAGGATATTGTTTCAACATCAAACCCTATCATTCCATATTCATTTTATACATGAATCAAATAATGGATTTGATTTTATGGGTGGATTCCTCCATCCACAGGGTAGAATACCTAACCTTTACAAGGGTTTCTAAATATAATGAACTATTTTTTTCTTAAAAATCCCATACAACTTCATTCCATTTACTGTATAAAAAGAATACATAATCATAGAGTAAATTAAAAGGACAAACCCCACTTCTTAGTACCTGAAGTAGTCTATCTTCTTTGTCTATCAAAATTTCCTTTATTCCTTCCTCTTCTCCTCTATTTTTCATGGCTAACCTACAAATACCTAAATTATCTTCTTCCATATTATTTTTGTAGTCCCTTGCATGTGTTTAAAACCCCCTAAAATCATGGTGACCTATTCTCCATTACTAAAATATATACTCACCATCAAACTATAAATTCCTAGTATGCTCTCCATATTTCCCATCTAGAACATTGAACTCATAAAACTCTCTTTTTCATCCAACTCACAATCAAACCCTCACCATGCCAAGCATGGTTTGAATGAACAAGCCAACAAAACCAAATGACGAATCTAGAGATTAGGGTTGATGTAATAAGTCAATTAACATAATTTTTATGTTTTAACAATAGTTTGAATTCCTATCCTTATCATTAAAACATCAAGCTAAATATTAATCAAAACATTTAAATAATCAATGCCATATACCTAGGTAATCATTTAGTTATTTAAAACTGAAGTCACCCTAGGTACCCATTAGGTCTAGGTTAGGTTAAGTTTAATAAAAAAAATTGATTATAATTTGAAACATGAAATTTTATTATTTTTCATATATATTCATGTTCTAACAATGATTTTTGTTGAATTTTGTAGGTACATGCCTGTAGGAGGATATGTAATCAACAAAAAATAAATTCATCTATGAACATGTATAATTAAAACATAACACAATGGAAATCATATCATAATCTATCAAGTAATAACCATTGTAATGAGATTGATTAGTATCTAAACATGAATCTAAACAATGCCAACTCATCCAAACATAAATTAAATAAACATAATGAAACTTAAAGTAACCATGCATTTTATTGTGTCAAGTGCTGTGTGTTGGTTCATTATCGATTCTCAACACCTCCAATATTTCCATCTATAGCATCCTCCCTGATGATACTCTCCCTCCATATCTGATTGGAGAATATAATTTCTCCTTCATCCACCTCAAAAATGTAAATGGTAGTTATCCTATAATGATTATAATCAATATAAATTCCACCAAATCACATTAATATTGACTAAGCATAATCCACATGCATATATAATTCATATATAGATAACAAAATCAAGTAATGAGCCACACAAATATTCATTATTTATCTATCCATTCATCAACATAATGAAAAATAGTTTTCTATAGTATTAATTAAACAACATTAACCCTAAAATATTTTTTAATAAGCAAATTAAATTTAGTGATGAAATCAGGATATAACAACATGGCATTCAATAGTGTAGCTATCTTAGTAAAACTTCATACAAAATTGTTCTTACCAAAAAATGATTTCAGCTTTTTCCTACTGTTTAGTAGTTAAATTTTAGAAATACCACTAGCTCATTCTAGGTCAATTGACATACCTTATTTGGTGATAATGTGACCTAGAGGCTTACCTTATGTTGCATATAAAACACATTTTTTGGGTTGAGTGCTATGCCAAACCTTCTATAGCATTCAAAAATATTTTCTAGATGACTGATATGATCTAATCTATATTTGGAAAACATAGTTAGGTCATCCATATATAATACTATGCATTACCAATTAGCCCTTAAAATCAGTGTCCATATCTCATTTAAATATAACACTAACATTAAGTAAATTGAATGATATTTTCTTGTAGGTGTAGGTGTTCCACTTGGTGGTGAATGTTTATTTGGTTCTATTTTCTTTATCCACTAGGATTTTATTATAACATGAGAATCCATCTATAAAATACATCATCTCTAATCCAATGAATTGTTAAATGACCTCATCGAGTGAAGGTAATGGGTAATTATCTTTATCCAATGCATAATTGGGATTTTTGAAACTATACAAAGACATATTTATCCATTTTTATTCTTCATAAGTATTATTTTTTCCACCAAGGTTGATTGGCACAATGGGAAGGTAATTCTAATTGATAACATCTTCTATATTTCTTTCAAAATGAGCGCTTCTAAGATTGGATTTACTAACCTTTAACATTGCCTAAACGGTCTTTGATTAGAATTCAAGGGAATTTTATAGGTCATAATATGAGGTTAAAACACATTTAGATCATTGTATCCCCACACTATGATATCTTGATATCACAACATCTTCTTCACATCTTGCATCTCTTCATTACTACATTTAGTCCCAACCACCATGTTTTCATACTTGTCTACTAGAGTTCCATGTTGAGAATCCTTGAATCTTGACTAAATTGAGTCTTATTTTAAAATTTAGATGATATGCTATCCAAATAAAATAATATCTCTAATGATAACATTCCTTTTGTAATATGATTACTTTTATTTGAAACACTCCATTAGAGTTAGATTATTATTCTTTGAATTCAAGACTCTCTTTTTTATAAATGACATGTGCATCAAAAGTGTTGGAATTAATTATGAAATCAATATTTTTATTATCATAATAAAAAACCTTATAAATTATTTATGTTATCAGGCACAAAGGGATAAGGAACTAATTCTATTTACAAGTTTTTTATGTCAATCTTATTTAATGATGTGAGGTTCATAGCTGAAATAATTAATGAATCAACCATTGCAGTATCTTCTCTAAGAATGATTGAAATATCAAAATCATTAAAAGACTCAATAAAATCCCATGCACAATGTTTATATTTATTCAAATAGGATAGCTTTCATTGAAATTTGGTACTTACCTAGTTGATGATGAATTCAAAATCACTAAAGACTCTTAATTTATGGACATTAATCTTGATTAAAAACTATAGACCCAAAAATTAAGGATTCATACTCCATCATATTTTTATTATAATGAAATTTTAATCTATAAGATGAAACATATTTCTTACCATTTTGATCAATAAGAACCATACTAGCCCTAGATCCTCACTTGGAACATGCTTTATCTAAATACAATGACCACATACTTGAATTTTAATCATGATCAGATATTTTATTATTAACTTGCTTTATTGAAAAAGTTTAGACACCCACATTTATAGAAGTGAATTTAAATTTCTCAATGATTACATTATACTCTATTATCATTAGTTTAATTCATGGTTCTATGTCAATTTTGATTCTATGTCGATCAAAATGTATAACTATTGAATAATAACAACTCAACCAACTACTGAAAGTTAATACAATGATATTATATAATAAGAGGATCCAAAATGTTGGTTATCAAGTACAATAATACAATGTTTTTACATCATAGTATATATAAGAAATACAATGTTCCATAGAACCAATGAGTGTCCATAAATTCATTATATGTAAACAAACTAAAATCATGAGTAAGAGTCTCTATCGGTTGACTATTAGAGAAGAGGGAAAGCATCATCAAGGTGATTTTACACACCAACCATGGACCATAGATCCCCCGCATAATACCCAACTAGGGAATGTCCCTCCCTTCATACATGAGAAGATGATAATAGTGTAGGTATTAAGAAGTCAACTAGAATCCATGTATTATAATATTCTAACTACATGCAACATATCATAAAGAATTACTTTTATAACATGACATCTTGCATACATGCATATAATCAAATAGGTAAAATGATAATGTTTAACTATAATAATTACTTTGGCCAAAGTTTTTATATAATTTAATGATCCATTAGATCAATCATATTCACACACTCAATCAGATCTCACATAATCTAAGTGTTAAAGACTCTAACTATATGCATGAGAATCCATCCCATGATAATAATTGTTAGTGTTTTTAATAATTAAATATAAATATTATAGAAATAATCTTATGTTAAATAATAATAACTTATTATAAAAAATATATTTTTTAAGTTAAAATACAACCAATGTACATTTTCCATTAAGGTAATATTGCATATATAATTATTTTCTAAAAATCATGATAATTTCTAATAATTTACCAATTCCTAACAAACAAACTATGTTCACAAGAATTATAATTAAATAATACATTTTAGGAATTTCATAATAAATCCTAAGCTAATTAACAAATATTAACATTTATAACTTTATTTGTTTGAATCAACAATTTACCAATTCCCTCATAATTTATAACAAAAAAAATAGATTATAAATTAATGAAATAATCCCAATTTGTATATGAACAATCTATTCACTATAAAAAAACATCTATTTGTACTTCAAATTATCCACATAAACACTTCTATTAAATATGCCAATTTATATCTATGTATATTTAAAATAATTTTTCCATTTATTTCCAAATGGCATAATATTTCCATATAAATGGTCATACATTTATATGTATACTTATGCATCTAATTGTAATCAATAAATTGTGTGTGTGTGTGTGTGTGTGTGTGTGTGTGTGTGTGTGTGTGTGTGTGTGTGTGTGTGTGTGTGTGTGTGTGTGTGTGTGTGTGTGTGTGTGAACTATTCATAAATAATATACTATTCTTTATGTATAATCCATAATTACATATATACATATGTATATCTGTTTAATTTATTGTCATGTCCCAAGTTTCCTACTTAATAAATAAAAACTTATTTTAACCTGAACATTTTATACAATCTAATAAACATCAATAAGACATTTATTTAACCATCCTTCATACAGCTAGTCAAAAATAAATAAACCCTCCATCTGATATGCATTTCTCTAAATTATTACTTGTTTGTGTATATCCTAGACAAAATGGACAATAGACCCATTCAACAGAACTATCATAAATATTAAAAATATATTCATTAAATATAACTAACTACATTTTATATTTTAACTTAGACTATAATTTTCTAACTATGAACTTACATCTTTACATAGTCATCTTTTTATAATAATTTTACAAACATCACTACTTAAGTATAACCTATCAACTCAATATAATATGCTCACAAACATCTATAAATATGTATACATAGTCGACTAAATAATTATATACATACACAGATGACTTATAAACTATGTTAAGTTAATTATAACATTCAAGCATTCCATCATAAATTTAAACAATTTGACTCCTAGTACATAATTAATTCTTTATAGCATAGTTCATATCTAATCATATTCACACAATCAACTTTAAAGACATTCATACATAGGTGACTCATATGTACTTGTATATAGTCCAAATGTATTAATAATATATTTACCAATAATAATAACTTGAATACATAGTCAAGCCAAATAATATCAGTCGACTATCCATTCATATTATACCAAAATTGACTCATAATTGACCCAAAATAAATTATACATAGTCGATATTCAAAGGATACATACAGACTTCACAAAGTCTTCTTAACATAGTCAGATATATTAATAATCAACTATAGACTTATATACACAAAATCAACTCAAGATAACATAATACCAAATAGCCATAATTTATATACATAGTTAGCTTAAACAACCTGGCTATGTCTTATAATAACTCCCCATTATTTAGATCAATTCAGACTTATAAATAATACTAAATATGTGTATATGCATTATTATAAAACCAACACCAAAACAAATATTAAAATCTAGATTATTAAATTTGACATTTACTAACTCACTATCGATAATAAATTTATATATGGTTTACACACACACACACACACACACACACACACACACACACACACACACACACACACACACACACACACACACACACACACACACACACACACACACACACACACACACACACACACACACATTCAATTGACCCAAAACTTATATAAACATAATTGACATACACAATCATATATACACATTCAAATCACTATAATTTATAAGCAATCAAACATAAATCATGTCTATAAATCAATCCTAGCTCAAAGAAGATAAAGCATACCTATACTTCTGATTACGGATACACTTGTTAAGTGGGAGCATGACCAATATGGGGATTTGATAGACCCGATTAAAGGATCACTCATCACAACATATTATTCTAGGAAGGGTTCCAAAGCCTAAAGTCTAACCTAATCACACAACAACCCTAATGGATTTTGAAGGTTTAAAACATTCACTTATTCTAATAAAAAGAAATTAAATATAATCTAGTGCACACCAAAGCTTGTGTCACAAAGTGGGGTTAGAAACAATAAAACAAATGTGTATAGGTAACTTCAATTAAAGTAAGTATGAGTAACACCCTAATACATGAAATATGAAAGGTAGTATTATTTGAGCCAACACTTATGCTGCTTTTATCTACTAAAAGAGAGAAGAACAAAATTAAAATATACTCACCTAAATGTGAACTTGTTGAGGCTCAATATCTCCCTTGGCTAAAGGGGCTTCATAATAGGTTGTTGTGGTTTGTAAGGATCACTAAGAAAGGCTAAAGCATCCAAGACTTATCCACAAGACTAGATTCTCCAAATAAGAAATCTAAGCTAAGTCTCCTTAGTTAGAATAGTAGAAGAGCAGATTGAAAAGAAGCATGAGTGAATAATAACTCTTTATTTCACATATGAATAATGAATAAAATTATATATATATATATATATATATATATATATATATATATATATATATATATATATATATATATATATATATATATATATATATATATATATATATATATATATGTGTGTGTGTGTGTGTGGATATTTACATAAATCCTTTCATAAATGTCACCTATATAGGGCTGACCCAATGTGTTTTTGGGGATAATTCACTAGGTTTGAGTTAGGTCAGCTGAAAGGTTAACAAGCTAAGAAAGTGAAAAATACCCCTAAACTATACTAGGTCCACCTAGTTGACCTAGTGGAGCCAACTAACCAAAAAGGGTTTAAGACAAGCAAAGGAGGAATGGAAATAAAAAAATATTGGAGGAGTATTCAAGGGAGGAAAAATAGCTTAGAAAATAGTTTTGGGATTTGGTTGGATTGGTAATAATGTGGAAAAAGGGACAACAATCCTACAAATCACCAAAGGTTTGCCCACCCCTTTTTCGGTGCACCCCTTAGGGCGTGCACTTAGAGAGATTGAGTCTCGATGGGTTCTTAAAGGATATAAAACATCGATAATTGATAAAAGTTTGAAAATATTATGTGTAGACATATACCCCACTTGAATCTCATCATGTGTCGCTAAGGTGTAACAGTGGATGATGTTTCAAGAAAGAACATAGTAACACACAATGTTGATGCTAAAAAAAAGTTGTAATATTTTAAAGCATAAAATAAATGAAAGTAAATGACTAAAAGGGAAAATAATCTAAAAAATTAAATAACTAAAAAGTAAATTCAATGCATACCTTGACATACTTTTATCATGATATGTTGTCTGCTATGTTGTTAGTTTTAATTGTGTAGGTTGCTGAGACTGCTTTCAACAAACCTAAGAATACAAAACTAAAAAGTAAAAAAAATAAATGCAATAAAATCTAAGATAACTGGTGTTATGAGGATGGAATGTACCTAGAAAATTTGGCAAGCTGGGGTGATAGGTCCTATGTTAGACCAAATGACCAAGTCAAAAAAATAAGAGTAAATCGGTTAACCAAAAATCCAAGGCTACTAAAGACTAAAAAACTCAAACAAGCTATCCTTAAGTAAGAAAGGAAAACTCACCAAGTAAAACTAAGGATACATGTCAAACAAGATGGTAAAACAAAATAAATAAATGGGTAAAAGACTTAAATAAAATGGTAAAATAACATTGATGAGTGAGCAGTAACAATCCACATCTCACTCAAAAATGGAAAAAGGATACAAACTCAAGTGTCTGTAACAACAGGACAACAAAATAATGACAAATGGTAAAATGAAAGTAAAGTAAGTGTAATAAATTTAAATCATGGTGTAAATAAAGAAGAATCCATAGTTTTTCAAACATGTTATTTTGCTATAAAGATAGATAAAACTAAAACAAAGTAGTTCTAGCATGTTTTTCAGAGATGAAGAAGGAATTAAAAAAGAAAGTAAAATAGATTTGGAACCACAATTTGCATATCAATGGGGGAAATGAAATGGGTGGGGGGGATAATGAAATAAAAATCAAGGTAGAATAACTCTCAAAGTCAAGACACTCAAATTAGGTTTGTCAAAATAAGAGGACTTTCGACCTTAAAGACTATTAAGAACTTCTCTTAGTTGCATAAGTCTTAAGTCAACAAATGGAGTATATAGATCATCCCATGAAGTCTATATGCATGAAAAGTAAAATGGACCTACCTTCCCATGATGTGTTCCCCATTCTTCAAGAACCCTTACAGATCCATTGATCTATTGTAAAGATTGGGTACTTGAATGAGAAAATAGGTAGCACCATAAAGGTTTTTTGAAATCCCCTATTCCAATCTATTGGCCTACCACATCCCAAAGGACATCAGCTCTCTGTGAGGCCAATTGTGGAGTTTGAGCTTCTATTAGAGATAGGATATGTGCTTAAAATCATGTTTTTTGGTGTGAATTTAACTTTTGAGATTTGTATGTTACCTTTTAGATATCACTGCCTTTTGTTTTAAATGATTTGGTTTTTAACTTTCTTGATGGTTTTTTCTTGATTCCTCCTCCATAAGATTTATAAGACCAAACATAAATGCTAAAGATAACTTTCATTTGAATACTTAGGATAAGGTTTCTAAGAAAGAGAAAGTTAAAGAGTATGGGGTCTAAGAGTCTTATAAATATAGGTAAAATAAAAGTGCTATCTTGAATTTGACCTTGTTTTATCCAATGTGGAGGTGAAAATAAGGGGAAATCAAGAGGAGTGACACATAGAAAAATATGAATTGCTTCAAATCACAAACATGTGACAAAGGGTGAAGAGGGATACAATGATAGTAAAGTGTGATTCTTGATCATAAGAATGAGGGAAATGGAGGAAAACATGCTTACATAGATTGTTTGCATAGATTTCATCTAACAAAAGAAGCAAAAGCTAAAGTTTGAGAACTAGGATGAAGAACATGAAAAGGTAGTAATTTTATTAGGAAGGCCAGGTCCTATCCATGGTCTTACATTGAAACTACAAAAGTGAAACTCAAGGGATGCCAACACAAAATTGGCAAGAAAAAAGTATGCGAAAGATAAATAAAAGATGGTGGTTTTGTGAGAAATGTTGGATCTTATCCAAGGTCTTAAAAAGTAACTCACAAAAGAGAAACCCAAAAAGTATAAAAAATAAGAGAAAATGCAAGATAAAGAAGACTATGGTAGATCTAGAAACCAAAAGACCAAAAGGGAGGACTAAAGGTTTGTGAAAAAGAGGGAATTGTTATAGAAGGAGAGATCCATGTTTAAGTAACTTGTAAAAATTATTAGATATATATATATATATATATATATATATATATATATATATATATATATATATATATATATATATATATATATATATATATATATATATATATATATATATATATATATATATAAAGCATGAAAAGAAGGAAATGTTGTAGGCAAAGTATTTTTTAAGGAATTGAGCATTGGTGGGATCTTTGAAAGTATGGCCTTCATTGGTTTGAAGACGGTAGGTGATTAGACCAAGAATGTCTTTAAATTAATATGGGACCCACCATTTTTGGACATATTTACCTTCTTTTTCATGTGTGTAGTCTAATTTAAGGACAAGATCACCAAAATTAAATGTGCAAAATTTAACACATTTGTTATGTTGTTTGGTAATATGAGCTTTATATTAGTAGTTATGTTGTAAGGTAGAAAGAAGATGCTCATCAAGTAGATTGAGGGCATGAAGACAAGATTCATGCAATTATTTATCAAGAATAATTCCATGAAGAGATATACAAAGAGAGAGAAGTTCAAATTCTAAAGGAAGAATCAACTCAAAACCATAGACTAGCAAAAATGGAGTTGCCCCAGTGGTAGTACGTATGTTAGTTAGATAAGCCCAAAGTGTAGGGTAAAGATGAATATGCCAATCCATGCAAGTTTCATTAATTGTCTTTTGGAGAGTTTTGTTGAGAATTTTATTAGTGGCCTTAGCTTGACCATTACATTGTAGATGATAAGGCATAGAAAATTTGTGATTGATCTTGAATTTATTGCAAAGTTGTTTAACATGTTTATTTTTTTAATTAGCACCATTATCTAAAATGATGGTATGGGAACTCCAAAGTGGTAAATAATTTTATTAAGAATAAATTTGGAAATAGTAGGACTGGTGACATTAATGAGGGGCATGGATTCAATCCACTTGGTAAAATATTTGGTAATAGTGATGATAAAGACATGACCATCTTGGAAGTGTAGAAGTTTAATAATGATATCAAATCCCAATGTGGAAAATGTCGAAGGAGATTTGATAGTTTTAAGATCGACTGGAGGTGAATGGATTAGATCATCTGGAAGCTGACAAGGAGTAAAATTTTTAGCATTTTTTGATTACATCCTTTTCAAGAGTAGGCCAAAAGTAACCATTATGTATTACATGTTATAGCATGTCCTCTAGAGTGACCGCCATAAATTCCCCCAAGTGATTGTTCAATAAGAGGAGGGATTTCATCTTGCATAACATAATGGAGCAAGGTACCTTTAGCATTATGATAGTAAAGGATGTTGTGTTGAAATAAATACTTTAAAGCTTATTTAAGAATGTTTGTATTTTCATGAGAGTCTAAATTAGGAAGATAATTTTGATGCTCCAATAATTTAATGATATCTTTATACCAAGGGCTTTGTCGAATGGTACCATCCTCGATATGATAAATAAGCAAATATAGTGGTTGAGTAGAAGATGGGGATTTTATTGTTTATATAAGAAAATAAGGATTAGAAATAACTTGATGAGGATGAAAGAGAGAGGCTGAAGAGGCAAGATAATCAACAATGGAATTTTGATCTCTAAGAATAGGCTCAATAGTGAAAGAGATAAAATCCTTAGCAAGAGTGGTTGTAATTTGATGATAGGTAATAAGGTTCTCACTTTTAAATTGATAATCACCAGCAAATTGATAGAAAATAAGTTGAGAATCACTTAAAGAATGAAGGTATTGAATGTCTATGTCAATAGTAGCTCTCATGCCCAAGATAAGAGTTTCATATTCTTCATATTATTGGTGACATCAAAAGTGAAGTGAAATGATAAAGGAATTATTTTACAAAGAGGATTTGTGAGAATGCAACCTACCCCAACTCATTGAATGCATTTATCACCATAAAAGTGAAGGGTCCAAGTATCCTCATGTAAGTCAACATTAATTATAGGGAGCTCCTCAATAACTACTTTTGGTTTAGTAGTACTAAAGGTAGTGGAAGATTCATCTAGTTGATAGGCTTTGAGATTGGTGGTAAAGTTATGAAAATAATCTTTGAGAGAAATATCTTGATTAAGTCCTTCAATTTAAAGGATATTATCATCTAGAAGATCATCTTGAAGAAAAAAAGTGGATGGAATGGGAGCTACATCAAGCTGATCAACTATGAATCACCCTTTAATAGATTTTTAAGTGATAATGTGGAGATAAAATTCCATAAGTAAGATCACCCATTTACTAGTTCTATCTCCAGGAAGAAAGGATTTGAAGAAGAAATGATGAAGGGGGTCAAAATGAATGATGACATAAGTATTTTTGTAAAGCATATATTGATGAAGCTTTCCAATGATAAAATAGATGGCAAGGTAATCATGCTCAATTTTGGTATAATGTGTTTCATAATCGATGAGGCCTCAGATAATATAATAGATAGAATACTCTCTTCCCATATTATCTTGAAAGCATTGCCTCAACTAAAATAGGTGTGGAATAAGTATATAGAATCAAGGGTTTATCATTATAATGAGGATGAAGTGTAGGTGGGTAAATCAAAGACTCTTTCATGTTATCAAAGGCCTTTTGACAATGATCCATCTATTCTAAAGTAGTACCTTTCTTGAGAATAGAATTGATAGAGTGAATTCGATATATCATTTTTGAGATGAATCATCTAATGTCCCCAAGCTTGCCTAAATAAATAAAAATGTTGAGAATAGAATGAGTAATGGGCATATTGATAATAACACTAATTTTGGTCAGGTAAACATCAATGCCATAGAGAGAGACTAAAAATCCTAATTTTTTTCTAGATGTGACTCGAAAGACACATTTGTAAGGATTAAGTATAACTATATATTTAAGAAGATAGTCAAAGATGATAGCGAGATCAAAAAGATGATTTTTATGATGTTTGGATTTAGAAATAAGATCATCCACATAGGTTTCAATAATTTTGTGAATGAGATCATGAAATATGTGAGTCATTGCACATTGATAAGTGGCTTCAACATTTTTGAGACCAAAGGGCATTTTGACATAGCAATAGGTTCCCCATTCTATGGTGAAATTAATATTATATTGGTCCTCGAGAGCAATATGAATCTAATTATATCCCTAGAAACCATTCATAAGAGAGAACATTTCATAACTAGTCATGGAATCAATGATGGTATCTATTGAAGGTAAAGGAAAGTTGTCCTTGGGAAAATCAAGATTGATATTTTGGAAATCAATACAAATGTGAATGACCATAGTGACTTTCTTTCAAACAGGGAAAATGTTGCAAACCCATTCAGAATAATCCACTGATTTGATAAATTTAGCATCAAGTAATTTGATGATTTCTTTATGACATTAAGTTGAAACTTCAGGTGGATTTTTTTTGCTTTTGATGCATAGGCTTGGCATCAAGATAAGTAATGATATTATGCACCAAAATTCTATGGTCAATGTCAAGCATGTCCTTGTAAGACTAAGTGAAATCCTCATAATATTTGTCAAAGAGTAAGCTAAAATTATCATGTTCAATAGGTGAAAGCTCTCAAAAAATTATAATCAGTTGAGGACAAGATGGTTTATTATAGTCATATAAAATACAAAAGTTGGTTACTTGGTCATGGCTAAAGACACCTAATCCATATGTCCTCCTAATTGTTTGCATAACCCTTTTAGGATTTTATTTCATTGATTCCCAATCATCCACACCCTTTCAAAATTAACCCTTATAGACCCAGGTATATCTTTCAGGCCTATATCTATCCCCCTAGGTCTCATTACCTCTAAACAAGAAACACCCAACTTTGACAGGAGTGTTGAAACCTAGGGTATCTTATTTTTAGTGCTATTGTCCAAGTGAAAATTTGGCTCAAATGGTCATATTATTTTGGATCCTTATTCTAATTCATGTCAGTCTAATGCAAATTTAATTAACCCATGATCATTAATTTTTCTATAAAAATCCATTCAAATTCCATTTAGAAGGGTTGGCATTCATTTACAAGAGAGAAGCAAGAATACAAGTAATTACATTCAAGCACTTTTCCCTATTCTTTTCATACAACCTTCCAATATTATTCTAATCTTATTCAAACCCTTACACTAGTCCCTAGTCATTCCAAGTACAACCAATTTTGTATCTAGTTGCATTTTCATACACAATTGCACCAAGCACTTCAATGGGAGAACTACATTAGATTTATCCCTCCTCAAAGCATTGGTATTTAGGTAGTGTACCCATACACGGGGTGTGAAGTGCATCTAGTGTATCCTTTACACACTAACCCCTTCTCTCTCTTTCCCAAGGTGTCATTCAAGTTCAAGCATAAAGATCTCTTAGGGATTTGAAGATTAAAATAAACACACATCGAGCTTCATAGACTTCTAGGATTTGATATTCCATTGATAGGGTAACATTGACCTGTCGAGTAGAACCTAGAAAACTCAAATTACCTATACAATAGTGATGGAAAAGGACTACAATGCTGAATAGTAGGGTGTTCCACTTTAAATGCTTTTATCTAATCAAAAAATGAAGTTTAGGAACCTATTTTTGACATTATCCCAGTCCTTACCTAAATTCTTAGACCTCATCTTAGACCAAACAACTCAAAATAAGCTAAGTCATATTTTCTCTTATTTATTACTATTTTTAGAAAAGGCAAGAATATAATCTATTTACACAAATTAGTTGCTTAATTATTACACATTATTTACTAATTTATCTTACTCAGACCTATTTATTTAATTAAGAATAAAACTTAATTATTATAAAAAATAATAAAACATTTGGTGAAACTAACTTACTTTGAATTTTCACATAAAAACCCTAGAAAACCTAAGGTAAATTATTTTTGATTTTTTTCCATAATTTCCTATTTTTTTCTACATTTAAAAATAAAAAATCTATAAATTAATTTCAAAATTATCATATATTTTGTTAAAACCCTAAAAACAAAATTTTGTTCAAACACCCTAGTTGCATCAACTAGCTCCCAGTTATTTTCCACTAATTTTCCAGCCATTTTATGAATTTATATTGTATACCTAGCTCAAAAATTCAATCTAAATTACAAAAATTCATAGTATTTTTCATAATATTTTTGAAAAAATTCCTAGTTGCATGTACTAGCTCCTATTTTGCTTCTTGAGGTATCACCTTACATGTTTGGGAGTTTTGTATCCTTTCTATGCATATTCTAGTTCCTTGTTTAGATTATATTAGCATAATATTTTAAACTATTATCCAATTTGTTTTCCCTATGCTGCCTAAGTTCCTTACATCTCTTCCTTTGAGATGAAGTGTAAGACTTAGTGGTAATCCTCCTAAATTCACCTAGATTCTTATAACTTAGCCATATACCATGTATAAATAACCAACTCAAGTTCTATTCATAGATTCTACACATACATATTTCACCAATTCAATGAAGATAATTTTGACAAAGAGTAGTATGAAAATAATAATGATGATGTACACACCAATGCTCATGCTCCACCACATTGGACTACTGATCCACTTCCACCCATTGTCGATAATGAAGTTGTACTCAATAAAAATTTGATCCTCCAAAACTTTAAATAAAGATTTAAGGAATAGCCTAAAGATCATACACTAATTTTTCAATCAATTATGGAAATAAAAAAATATAAACAAGTTGATTTTTGCATCCCCACTGAGAAACTAGTTGAAAATGACACTATGGGAACAACTATGTCTCAATAACCCCCTATAACATCCCAACTTGCCTCTATGCCACCAATTACAAATAGTACATCCCTCTCTCCTGATGTGTTAATCCTTATGCAAGAGATAAGATCTCTTCAATCCAAGGTGCTACATCTTGAGCAAGGTACCACTATACCTGCGTAGGTTTTTGATTCTTTTTATCTTTTATATACACCATTGGCATGTCACATTGATTTGAGACCCTTGACATAAGGTTTTGTTCAACCCAAGCTTACTCTTTATGATGGAAAGGGTGATATAGAAATAGACTTGAGATATTTTCATAAAGCATGCTTGGATTATGTATCAAATGACTAGCTACTTACTAAGATATTTCCATGAAGCCTAAAAGATTATGCTTTACAATGGTTCTCTAGTCTATCAAATTAGTTGGTTCATGCATTCAATACTCTAGCTGAAATGTTCTTATCACACTTTAACATTAAAAATGGTGATAAGTTTTCGTATGCTCAAATTTATCAATAGAAACAATGACCAAATGAGCATCTCATAAACTATGTTCTTTAGTATAAGACCATCTTGGCTAAAATGACTAGTCCCATGATAGATCAAGAGTTATAGGACCTCTTCAAATAGAGTCTTCTACTAGCACTTCATGAATCAATTATATTCAAGTGGTTCTCTTCCTTCACTAAATTATGTCATACAATAAATGAAAGAGAAGTGAAACACATTTCAATGGGCAAAATCAAGTATACAAGCATTCTAGACACAACTAATAAGAGTAAAAACAAAGTCCCATGCAAGGTCAAGTTTAATAATACAAAAGAGCATAATCAAACTACAATAAATGCATCTTTAGAGTCTCTTCAGTGTATAGTTTTATCAACACCCCTTCAATGTAATTTCTCACATCTTCTAGTTCCTCCAGCTAGGGTTTTATAGTAGCTTTTGGATTGTAACATCATATCTCTCCCTCTTATTCAAGAAGTTTATCCAACCAAACATCTTCCCAAGGGATATGATCATCAGGGATTTTTTTATTACCATAGGACACTAGGCCACACTACAAACATATCTCTTAGTTTGAGACATAAGATATAAGACTTGATATATGATAACCTTCTTGATCTTGGCACTTTAGTTGAGCCTCACAAGCTAAACCAACATAAGATAAAGATTTGAAAATATTCTCACATCTATTTACATATCATTAAAACTAAGATATAGGGGACACATCAAGGGTTCACCATGCATATCATGTACATCCACCACTAGTTACATTCTAGGCACCAGTTGAGTCACATCCTTTGAGTAGTATGATCGATGTGTATGAGTATAGAGTTTTAGCTAAACCTTTGATATCTTTCTTAGATGAAGAGATTATGGAGGATAATTTATATTTTAATGAACTCTTTATTTGAGCACACATTCATAATCATCCCATTCATAGTGTTCTCATTGATAATGGTTCTAGTGTCAACATGTGTACCATTACATTATTACAACATTTGGGTTATTTAGAAAAAGATATTACTATGACAGATACAATTATCAATGGATTTAGTGGGCATGTATATATTTCATTGGGAAATATTGTACTTCCTTTATAGATTGGTCCAACACATGTGACCACACATTTCACTATAGTTCTCAATGTAGGAGTTTTTGATATATTACTTGGTCACCCATGGATTTAGAAAATTCAAGCAGTACCATTTGTAGTTCATAGATACATGAAATTCATTCACACTAATTATGTTATTATATTTTTTGGAGTTTTATATGAGTTACCACTCCCCACTTCATAGCCATCTACTTCATAGTCACAAGTTTTAGCTTCTCCACCAGTTTCAGTTTCCCCATCAGTTATAGTTCTTCCTCCAATACATATTCAGACACAATTGACACATCCATCATTAGTACAAAGGATTCATACACCTCCATATATTCAAGATTTTAGATAGCTTCTAGCTATAGCATTCATACCTAGAGTAATTTTATTGAGATATCATGCGTTTACACATAGAGCACATGTTCAAAGAGTTTCTCTTACTTCTAGATGGGTCTTTAAGAGCCCTAAAAATGCATCCACTTATTAGAGTTATAGAGGGACCCAAAAGATGGTTTATACTTCAAATATTTTAGAGCATCTATAACATATATAGCTTTCAGAGCCACAGTCTCAACATTTTCATCATGCTTCATATTCATGCACAATTCCACTCCTTGATTTAGGACACCATGATAAGGAGTATCGCATGAGACTCATTGGTTAGTATCATCCTATCCCACCTAATGTTACATAATCTCTTTTGATTGATTATACATAGCTCATATAAAAATACAAAAATAATACAAAATTTGAAAATATAAAAACATTCAAATAATTCAGAAACACCAAAAACATTTAGATTATATGAATCATCCATGTTTTACATTTTTACTACTATTTTAGACTTAAATTTTATATTTTATGCTACTATTTGTCTATTATATACATTTCCATGCTTCACTTGACCTTATTTGAGTGTGTTCAATCACTTCCAGTTCCTTGATTACTTTATTCTACCCATTGAGGGGGCATCCTACTTTTACATTCAAAATGCACATTGATACGTCTTCCCACTGGGGGCATATTCTACATGACTACACCATATAGGTTATGTCATTATTACATTACACACTCATAGTTATCATGATGATGTACATTACTTACTAGCTTGCATAGATGAATACATCGACATTTCACTAGTATCTAACACTTGTGTATTTCTTAGCATATACCTAGTCTTGTACTAAACATGTCTTGCATACTTTCACTCTTTATTTGACTAGTTAGATGTGATTTTAACTTTCCATATTTTACATGCTTTCCTTTATTGTTTTTCATAGATAGATGTGATTGCATTTCTAGTTAAAGTTTTATTTCTTATGTGTCTCTTAGGACATTTTACAATGGTCTTTACTTTTATTTGTGTGTGTGTACCTTTGGACATTTTCCAATGTCCCTTACTTGTACTTTTTTATGTGCATATGGCCCTTGTTCCAATCTTTCTTGTTTTTATTATATATGTATGTCGCATTTGAACATTCCTTGTATGTTTTCTTTCTAGTTTGAGTGACATGTGCCCACGTCCCTTATTTGTGTGGCCCCTTGTCTAACCTTGTCTTCTTCTTGCTTATTGATTTTTATGCTTGTTTTTTGATAGATTTTTCTAATTGTTGTAATGCCATGATCCATATCATGTATTTTCCTTGGTTTCTTAGATGTCATGATGGACATCATGCTCTATCCCTCCTTGACAACTAACAACTAACATCTAATATTTTTAGTTCTAGTTCAATACATTGCACATGCTTTTACATTATTATATCTATCTAGTAATACCCCTATTGATCTAATAATCTCTCAATACAAACATTGTTATATATAGAGATATCTTATCAAATATCATTGCTATATCATATATCTATGTAGCATAACACACTTGTAAAACTCTATTCTTCTAAGGGCAGTCTTTGTAGGTTCAATATTTCCTACCCTCAAAAGAGGGGGTAATAAATAGGATTTTTCATAGAGATCAAAGCTCCTAGAAGTCAAAATAGAAAGATTCAGATCACTCAGTTTAGAATTTAGAGGTCAAACTAGTCAAAATAGAACATAAAAATAGTGATAATTCTAGATCAACAATCAGTTTTAGCATAGGAAAACAATGCCAAAAATGGATAACATCACCAAACATAAGGGTGTCCTCATTTTGGTACTCTTATCCAAGTATAAAAACACCCAAGTTTTCTAGTAACAGGCAAAAATCTCAACTTAGCTATAGTTTTTGCACATTTAGATAAATCAAAATCAATAGTTTTAGTATAGTTTTCTCAAGGAATCCAGATATAAGGGGTATCATTCACGACATGATGAATCTCACTTCAATTTTTAGATTAGGTAGTTGATATAACTTCCAAATCAAAATCCATGTTCCAAATACCAATGATTGGGAGCAATGTGTGTGGTACATTAGTATTCTTTTATTTTTGAGTTTAGTATATTACCCAGACAATCTTAGCATTTGTGTACCTTTCTCCATCTGTAGGTGGTTGACATCTTTTCAAGTTGAAATTTCATAAATTTTTAACTTCTTGAGTACCCAAGTTGGCTTTCACATGAGCCTAATGCATCAATTTTAGAGTGGCTTTCATATAGGCCTAATCTCCATCTTTTAGAATGGCCAAGAGTGGCTTAGTTTCTAGTATACATTTGGCTATCCATGCTACATTATCAAATTTTCATAACATTCATGGGCTCCATGATCCATCTCATATGACATCTATTCTATATCTATATCACTCATAGCTTCACTTCATGGGTCAAAGATGGAACCAAAGGACCAGCCTTTGTATTCTTGAGCCACCTATTTAGAGGGATTAGACACACAGTCTAGACATCAATTGTCACATGCATGATTCATTAGCTTTACTTAGTAGGCAATGATGGAGCCAAAGGGATAGCCTTTGTATTTTTTATCCACTTATTTATAGGGATTGGACACATAGTCTAGACAATGACTATCATATGTATTATTTTTTAGCTTCATTAGTAGGTGATGATGGAGCCAAAGGGCCAACATTTATATTCTTGAGCCACTTTTCAAGGAATTGAGTACTTAGATCCATTCATGATATAAATTTTAGCATAGCATCATCCAACACAATCTATCATTACTCAGCCTTACTTAGTATCATAATAGATTCACACTTTCATAATGTACTCTCTATGCACTATCCAACATTACTCAACATCACACAAGCTTCATGGGCTTCACTTTTGTAGGTAAGTTCATGTACATTTTTTATTTTTTTGCTTTATCCTAGTATTTCACTTTACTACATCACTAGAATAAAGGGGGGGAATGTAGTCATATAAAATGTGAAATTTGGTTACTTGGGCATGGCTAAAGATACCTAATACATAAGTCCTCCTACTTTCTTGCACAACCCTTTTAGGATTTTTTTTCACTAATTCCCAGTCATCCAAAACCTTTTAGACTTAACCCTTATAGACCTAGGAAACTCTTTCAAGCCCAAATCCATCCCCCTAGGTCTCATTCCCTTTGGAAAACAATGCCCAAATTGGATAGGAGTATTGAAACCTATGGTGTCTTATTTTTGGCTCTATTTTCCAAGTGAAAAGTTGGCTCAAATGGTTATATTCTTATACATCCTTATCCTAATTCATGATGACCAAATGTGAATTCATTTAACCCATGATCATTAATTTCCCTATAAAATTCCATTCAAAGTCTATTTAGAAGGGTTGACACTCATTTACAAGAGAGAAACAAGAATAAAAGCAAGTACATTTAATCACTTTTTATTATTCTTTGCATACAACCTTCCAATATTATTCCAAGCTTATTCAAACCTTTACACCAGTCCCTAGTCATTCCAATTACACCCAATTTTATATCTAGTTGCATTTTCATACATAATTTCACCAAACACTTCAATGAGAGAACTAAATTAGCTTGATCCCTCCTCAGAGTATTGGTATGTTGGTAGCGTGCCCATATATGGGGTGTGTCTAGTGTAGTGTGCCCATATATGGGGTGTGTCTAGTGTATTCTTTACAAACTAACCCCTTCTCTCTCTTTCCCAAGTTTTCATTCAAGTTGAAACATAAATATCTCCTAAGGATTTGAAGATTAAAATAGATGTAAAATGATCTTCATTGACTTTTGAGCTTTGATATGTCATTGATAGGGCAACACAAACCTACCCAGTAGAACCTACAAAATTTATATCACCAAGACAATAGCACCAAAAAAAGACTACAGTGCCAAAAAATAAGATGTCCTACTTTCAATTCTCTTATCTAATCAAAAAATGAAGTTCATGAACCTATTTTTGACACTAACCCAGTCATGTACCTAAATTATTAGACCCTATATTTGACTAGACAACTTAGAATAAGCTAAGTCATATTTTTTCTTATGTATTACTATTTTTAGAAAACACAAAAAAATAATCTATTTACACAAATTGGTCGCTTAATTATTGCATATTATTTATTGATTTACCCTAAACAGACCTATTTATTTAATTAAGAATAAAGATCCATTACTATAAAAAAAATAAAACATTTACCATATTTGATGTGAGTGGTTTCTTCAATAAGTATGGCATTTTCATCTTGAAAGTGGTATGGTGTATTGGGTAAGGAAAAAATTTGATTTGTTTTAGGATCAACACTAGCAACAAAGTTGTTAAAGCAAGGAATTTTAGTCTTAAAATTTAAAAATTTATGATTCTATTAAGGAAGTTGAGGTTCTCAAGCATAAAGTAACTCAGAGATAGCTTTGTCAGTAGGCAAGGTAGAACTAGAACCGTAATACTTGACATCTACTTCAAGATCTAAAATTTTATTGCCCTGGTGATTAGACTCAAAGTGTATCTGATGAACATTAATGGCCTTGGAATAAAGTTTAATTTTAGGAGTAGAAGAAGTAGATGGAGTAGAAGATATTTCTATTTCAGTTGATTTGATGATGAGAGAAGGATTGGATGTAATGATTGGATCCAAAGATGTAGGAACTTTCTAATATTTAGAAGGTATAATTTGTTTTACCACCTAAGGAGTTTTGTTAAGAGGTGTATTTATGATAAGTAAATGACCCTTAATATCTAAGGTATGATCCATAGAAATGGTGTGCACATACTAAATAAAAGCATGAATTTGGGATAATTTTTTTTGGTAATGCTGGACATCCAAGTCTCTAGATTGAGCCTGGGCCATGATATAGTTGTCATCATATGTTGTAGAAATCATACATGTTTGAGAATCAGGGAGAGTTTCAGAGGATGAAATCCAAATATTTTTTAATGTAAGAGGAGACATGATGAGAGTATCTTGAAATAATTTATCCACTCTAAAATCAATGTAAGTGAAGGTATATTCTAGTAAAGAAGGCTCCTAAGTATTGCATGGAGGGGAAAAGTTAGTAATCTCATCCATGAGAGGAATAATATGGTCTCTTGGTAAGATATAAATAAGAATCCATTATGAAATATATGGAGGTATCTTAGTGGTATTGAAATTATGTTGTAACTAATTATCTCATCATCATCAGAATCCATAAGAGTAAATTGTAAATCAGGATTCATGTTGATGAACTTGGGTAAAGGAACACTGTTAATCTTAGGAATTTTATGAATATGATATTGATGTTTAGGATTAGTAAGTTGGATGTTACATGGATTGAGGTGCTTCATGATTATACCATTTTCCATTATGTAATAATTTAATACATTGAATACCATAAGAAGCAATGGCCCTCATTCAATGAGTCCATAGATGACCAAGAATGATATTATACGATAAAGGGAGATAAATGACCATAATCTTGGTTTGAATAGTCTTAGGTCCTATGGTTAATGGAAGCCAAATATAACCAAGTGTATTTTGATTATTATTATCAAAACCATGATAAGTAAGATGAGTCTATTTGAGATGATCCTTATTATAATCAAGTTGTTGCATAAGCCATAAAGATGTGGCATTAATACCAAAACCTTTATCAACTAGAACTTTTCAAATAAGATTAGTATTAATGGATACTTTGATAAGGAGTGGAGGATCAATAGCATGAAAAATAATTCCATCATTGATAATGTCCTCTTCAAGAAACTCAATGGAAGGTTTCAAAGAGGGACACATAGTTTTAATGGTATTGGCATTAGTAGGTTGAGAATCAATAGGAGGTGGTTCTTCATCTAAGGAAGATGGATACTCAATCTCTTGAAGTTATTTCATAAGTAATTTATGATGATAGGGTGAATTTTGAACCAACTCCATAAGATGAATCTTATAAGGCATGGATTTGAGTTCTTTAAGAAAATTCCAGTGAGATTTAGAAGAACCAACGTGAGGTTTAGAAGGTAAATTAGAATTTAGAGGATTAGATGTGATTGGAGGATCAAAAGGAGGGATTTTCTCCTTAGGTTATTCTTAATAAACATTAGTGTTGTTAGTATCTTTAAAAACTTGTTCTTATAATAATGTATTCATATTATTGGTAATGGGATCTTTGTGAGTTAGTTTATGATGATAATTGACCTTGGCAGTGTTGACATATTGAGAGTTGTTATAATATTGGTCATAATTAGCATAGATGACACAAACATCCTTGACATTTTCTTGATTATTTGAAGAATATTTTAGGTTATTAGAGGTAGAATTTTTAAAAGTTTGTCATTTTTGGGAAGTAGCATTGTATTCTTGATGATGAAGATTGATCATAGCTTCATGATTGAATGAATCACCAAGAATATTGGAGACAACCAATTTATTAAACCCTCTACAAGATTTATGAGAATTCACAATGTCGACATGGAACCAAAAAAATAGATTAGGTTCATACCACTTAGGAGGAGCATTAAGATAAATGAAGGGTTTTGAGGGTGGTAAAAATTGTTTCATTTGTTGAACTAAAAGAGGTATATGAAAAGGTGAAAGAATATCAGTTTTGGTTGTTTGGTTTATGGAGAATTACTAGTGATATATTTAGATTTTTGGAAAGATCCTTTATGGGTTTTAGGATAAGGTTTGAATTTCTTCATAAGAAAGTCTTGACGCTTAGCTTGATCAAGAGTTTTATTAAGTGTTTGAGGAACAAAGGTTCAAATCTTATATTGGAGAGTAGGAGTTAAAGTGGTGATAAAGAGTTTGAAAAAATTATCATCAGTCATGTTATGTTTAGCTTTATGAGCTAAATATTTTCATCTTTTGATAAAATCATGAGTTGATTCAATGGGATATTGATTAGCATTAATGAAGTGGCTAAGATAATTTTTGGGAAGATCATTATGTTGAAACTCTTTAACCAAAGGATTAACCAAATCTTCAAGTTGCCAAATAGAATGTTAGGGAAGTTGATTATACAATTATAATACATCACCGATGAAATTTTTGACTAATAATTTAGTAGTGGCAAAATTATTAGTTTTGATCCACTCTTTTTAAAGGTTACCAAAGGCTTTAAGAAATGATGTAGGGTCTTTAGTCCCATCATATTTTATAGTTGGAGATATGTTACCAATATTGATGGAAATAGTGAAGGGGGATAAAGTCTCATTTTGAATGGTCTAAAGCATCTTGTTATTTAGTATGGGTTGAGGAATAACATTACCTGAGGCATCCCTAAGAGGTGGAGGAATATAGTTAGGATTAGCTTGAAAATGAATAGTTGGAGGCTGATTGTCCACATTAATTAAGTGTTGTTGAAGTTGAATCATTTGGTTGGTATTATAATTTTGCATAATGTTCATTTGTTGAATGACTTGGGATAATAGTTGGGTTGTATTGGGAGGTGGGTTTGTGTTTATATGATCACTCCCCAAAATGGTATTAGGGAGAGAATTGGAAGAAGATGGATTGTTAGTGGGATTGTTAAGTAAACTTGTATAAATCACTCCCACATTAGTTTGAATATTTTGAGAAGTTTCTTGGTAAGGAAAGGATTAGATCCATCAACTTCATCTTGAGGTGTTATTTGCACCATGTGATAGTTTATAGATGAAGGAAGAGAAGAGGTGACCCAAGAGTGATGGTTCTCTTGGGAGGAAAAGAGAGGGAGAAATGAACATCCCATATATTATCTAAATGGATTCAAGCTATCCAAGAAGATTCTAATAGGAAATTTAATTGTAATTGAGGAAATATTAATAGAATATATAATTAGAAAGATAAGAAAATAAATTGATGAATAGGGAAGTAGAAGATAGTATAGGGTTGACTAGGTCAACCAAGAATAGAAAATAGGACCTAAAAATTATACACAGTTAACTAGGTTGATCTAGTACAGTGAACAAAGGAAAGAAAAAGAGGGAAAATGAGATGAAAACTATACAAGGTCAAATAGATCGATCCAATATAATGAATAGGGGATTAAAAAGGTAAATGGTTGACTGGGTTGACCTAGTATAGTAGATAAGGAGAAAAGAAAAAGATGATAACAAGTTATGAGATGAAAGCAAGACAATTTTATAGCTAATATATGAAAGTAAGAGCTGAAGGGAAATAAATAGTCAATTAGATCAATGTTGGCCAATCCAATTGAGACACAAAAAAAAGACCTTATACTAATGCTAGCTAATGAAATTTTTTATATACATAATTGAGCAAAGATCAAGCAATCAACTTGAAAAGTAAATATCTAACCAATTGGTCAACCTAAATGTTTATTATATTATTAAGAAATTACTTTAAATGTGATTAGAAGTTGGCTATAAGCAAGTAACTAAATAAAAATCTAAGGATGGTTTCAAGTAGTTTGGGTTGAATGGGACCATAGTGGAAATGGTGCATGATTGGTATTAGGGCCTACTCCCTCACTTCACACATCTTAGAGATAAGCATGTTGAGTGCTTAGCTATAATATACCATTGAACATGCTTTATACTTGATTAGAGCATCAAGTCAACTTTCCCCTTGGTGATGAAATACAAGTAGGTTATCCTTGGGTAGACAAAATGTTAAAGTGCTTGTTTATGTTTTTTTGATTTGTTCATGTGTGCATAAAATATAAATAGTGAAATTAAGTGCTTAATTAATAATCCCCTAATTAAACTATGTGAATTGTTCTAAGCATGCAAGTAACAAGAAAATAAATGTGTGAACTAATTACTATTAGATATGAGGTTAATTCTAACTTGAAATAAGGTATAGTGTTGAAAATATATGCAAAAAATATAGAAAAGGGTTGATAGGTTTGAACCTATACTACAAAATCAGGGTCAATAAGGTTGACCTAGTTATTTCAGATAGCACACATAACACATAATTGGGTCAATATGGTCGATCTAGTTGACTATGCAAGGGTAGTTTTAAAGATTGTAAAATGTGAAAGGAAAGACAAAAAATAAATAGATAGAGAGGTAGAGAGGAACCTTGGTGGATTAGAGATGATATGAAGAAAGATTGTTGATGAAGAACCTTGAAGTATGCTTGAGAAAACTACAAACTAGGTCAACAAAATTGATCATGCTATGCAAGAACTTGCTATAGAGTGTTGAAAATATAAAGGGTCAATTTGGTCAACATAGTAGGTTGAACTGGATGTCATAAAGGCTAAAAACCTATATTAGCTTAACTGGGTTGATCTAGTTGCCTATTTTTGGAAACCTGCACATAGAAGTTATAAAACTGGGTCGATAGAGTTGATCCAATATGATAAAAATAATGACTAAAAGATTTAAAATAAGTGAAATAAATATTTTAAGGGTTATTTTCACATTAGGTTTACTATAATATATGTAATAAAAAATTCATCATGTTTATAAATCAGTCTTGGCTTGGATAAGATAGAGCATACCTACACTTCCAATTAGGGATACACTTGTTAAGCAAGAGCATGACCAATATGGGGATCCATTAGACCCAATTAGGAGATCACTCATCAAAAAATATCATTCTAGGAATGTTTCCAAAGCCTACAGTCTAACACAACTGCATAACAACCTTAATTGAGTCCTAAGGTTTAAAACATTTACTTATTTTAATAGCAAGAAAGTAAATCTAATCTAGTGAGCATCAAAGCTTGTGGCACAAAGTGGGGATTAGAAATAATAAAATAAATATGTATAGTGAACTTTAATTAAATTAAGTATGAATAACACCCTAATACATGAAACATGAAAGATATTATTATTCGCGCCAACACTTATGCTGCTTCTATCTACTAAAAGAGAGGAGAACAAAGTTATAATATAGTTACCTGAATGTGAAACCATCGAGACTCAATATTTACCTTAGATAAAGGGGATTCATAAGAGGTTTTTGTGGTTTTTAATGATCACTAATAAAGGCCAAAACATCTAAGACTTATCCACAAGACTAGATTCTCCAAATAAGAAACTTGAGCTAAGTCTCCTCAAGTAGAATGGTGGAAGAGTAGATTGTGAAGAAGCACAAGTGAATAATAACTCTTTATTGCACATATGAATAATGACCAAAATTATCTTTTATATATAGGTGGATCTTACCCTAAATTTTCTAAAAAATGTTGGCTATATAGGGTTGACCCAGTCAACCTAGTGTGTTTTTAGGAATAATTCACTAGGTCTAAGCTAGGTTGATTGAAAAGTTAACAAGATAAGAAAGTGAAATATACCCCTAAAATATATTGGGTTGACCCATTTGACTTATTAAAATTGACTGACCAAAATTAGTTTAAGACAAGAAAAGGAGGAATAGAAAGAGGAAAATATTGGAGGAATATTCAAGGGAGGAGAAATAGTTTAGGAAATGGTTTTAGGAGTTGGTTGGATTGGTAATAATGTGGAAAAAATGGAAAACAATCCTAAGATGCACCAAAGTTTTATCCACCCCTTTCTCTATGCACCCTTTAGGACATGCACTCAGAGAGATTGAGTTTTGACAAGTTCTTGCAAGATGTAAATCATCAGTATTTGATAAAAGGTTGAAAATATTATGTGTATACATTATTCATTGTAATAAATAAATACATAGTCCAATGTTAAATATATGATACCCTATGCCAATACCTAAACCAAAATGTCTCAACCATTTCAAAAAAACTCGGCCATTTAAACAAAATAACACATTGAGTATTAAAAAAATAACACATGGTCTACCAATAACCATGATAAATAACACTCAAATAATTAATCTAACCCTAAGACCTTGTTTCAACATCAAACCCTATCATTCTATATTCATTTTATACATGAATCAAATCATAGATTTGATTCTATGGGGGGTATTCCTCCTCCCACAGGGTTGAATCCTTAACCTTTATAAGGGTTTATACATCTAATAAACCATTTTTGATGAAAAAATCCATACACCTTCATTCCATTGTTTATATAAAAATAATATAGAATCATAGCATAAATTCAAGGGACAAACCCTACCTCTTAGTACCCAAAGTAGTCTTTATCCTTTTTCTGTCAAAAGTTCTTTTCTTCCTTTCTCTTTTCCTCTACCTACCATGGATAACCTCCAAATTCTCCAATTCTCTTCTTCTTTATTGTTTTTGTAGTCCCTTGCATGTATTTGAAAACTCCTAAAATCATGGTGACCTATTCTTCATTACTTCAATAAATACTCGTCATCAAACTAGAAATTCCTAGCATGCTCTCTATGTTTCCTATCTTGACCACCAAACTAATATACTTCTCCTCTATTTCCTCCAACTCATAGTCAAATCCTCACCATGCCAAGCATGGTTCAAATGACCAAGACAACAAAACCAAAGGATTCTTCTAGAGATTAAAGTTAATGTAATAAGTCAATTAACATAATTATTATGTTTTAACAATAGTTTGAATGCCTATCCTTATCATTCAAACATCAATATAAATGTTAATCAAAACATTTAAAAAATAATTCCACATACCTAGGTAATCCCTTAGGTGTTTAAAACTCAAGTCACCCTAGGTATCCCTTAGGTCTAGGTTAGGTTAAGTTTATATATATATATATATATATAAGTTAAAACATGAAATTAATTTTTTTGTCATATATAGTTTTTTTCTAACAATGCTTTTGTTGAATGTTTTAGGTACACACTTTTAACAATATATGTAATCAACAAAAAATAAAGTCATCTATAAACATGTATAATTAAAACATACTGCAATGGCAACCATATCATAATCCATCTAGTAGTAATATTTTTAATGAAATTGGTCAGTATCAAAACATGAATCTAAACCATGTCAACTCATCCAAACATAAATGAAATCAAAATAGTGAAACATAAATCAACCATGCATTTTATTGTGCTAAGTGGTGTGTTGTTTTTGTTATCAATTCTCAACACCTCCAACATTTCTATCTGTAACATCTTCTCTAATGATACATTCCCTCTATATCTGATTGGAGAGTAGAATTTATCCTACATCCACTTCAAAAATTCAAATAATTGTTACCTCATAACCATGATAATTAATATAAATTATACTAAAGCATATTAATATTGAATAAGAATAATTCACATGCATATATAACTCATATACATCTAACCAAATCAAGTAATGAGTCACACAAATAATAATTATATGTCTATCCATGTATTATCATAATAAAAAATAATTTGATATAATAGTAAATAAAAAATATTAACTTCATAATATCTATTTAATAAGAAAATTAAGTTTAGTGAAGAAATTGGGATGTAACATTCTTCCCCATCAAAACTAGTCATCATCACAATGACACTTATTTCAAACCAAAGTTCTAAAATAAAATAGCATATAGTAGAAAATCAATAACAATAGTAAATGTTCAAACAAATTAATGTGGAAAAAACTTATAGAACTCATCATAGTCCTCCTAAGTGGCACTATCCTTAGAATATTGATCTCATTGAACCTTGCACTATGACTCTTCTCTGTTATTCAAACTAAGATTATGAGTGTCAATTATTATGACTAGTTCTATTCTGACCACATTAAGATCCAAAACCTATAAATAATTCTAATCCAATGCATGAGAAGGATCATCTACATACTTTTTAAGATAGGACACATAAAAACATTATTAAAGAGAGCTAGAGATGGTGGAAAGGCAATCTTATATGCAATAGTATTAATCACTTCCAAGACTTCTAAGGGTCCAACATATCTTGATGAAAGATTTACTAATTTACTAGACTTAATTAAAATCTTTTAAGTCTTAACTCTTAGAAATACTTTATCACCAATATAAAACTGTGTTGCTATCCTTTTTATATCAACATAAATTTTTTGTCTATCATGGGCTTCAGCCAACCTTTGTCTGATTAACTTGACATTCTCTTCCATTTATATTAATATTTAAGGACCAAAGACCACTCTATCTTCTATCTTGTCCCAATTGATTGGTGTTTGACACCTCCTTTTGTACAATGATTCAAATGGAGCCATATGTAAAGTTAATTGGTAAGAGTTATTATAAGCAAAATCTACCAATGGAAGATAATATTTTCAATTGTCTTATTGATCCATACAATACATTTGAATAAGATATTATATAACTTTGTTTACCCTCTACGTTTATCCACTATTTTTGGATGATATGCACAACTAAAATTTAACTATGTGACCAAAGTTATATTTAGAATCAACCCAAACCTAGATGTCATCCTTGGATCTCGATCTAAAATGATCTTTTCTAGGAACCCATGTAACCAATACACTTATTTCACAAACCTCTTCACAAGAATTTGTGAATCATCAATTAATTTACCTTTTATGAAGTGAGTTACCTTGGTTAGTTTTTCAAATACCACTAAGATAATGTCATGTTAGTTCCATGATAATGATAAACCTTTGACAAAGACCATACTAATTACTTGCCACTTTAATTCTCCATTATAATATATCATTCGGATACAAAAATCTTATTAGATGCACATGTTTAGCTTTCACATTTTGACACTTCAAGTAATGAGACAAAATATGATGCATCCCTTTTAATTGCTTTCCATACATAAAGAGGTTATATCTCAACCATTAAATTAGTCACTCTTAGATGACCTAAATAAGGGGCATTATGCTATTCATTTACCATCATGCTCCTCAAATTATCTCTATCAAGTACATACATTCTACCATTGTACCTCATAAGACCTTCATTCTCCAATTTCAATCCTTTAAACTTAGGATTATGAGCATCGTCTGAAAAAGCTTTCCTAAATTTCTCATATAATTCATATCTAGGGGAGAATTTAACAACATGATCATGAAATTTACTCCTTGTAGACACCTAAAATTGGTCACCAATGGCCTTTGATCAGACTTCAGATTGATTCTTACCAACCATTACAAATTAAGCCTAAGAATCACTAAATGTACCAAATTTGCTTGTGTATCATTCATCAAAGCTTAGAATCTCATTGAGACATCCTTAATTGGGGTATCCTATTGTAAACAAAAAACCCTCTCATGGATTCATCTCTAAGTATCTTGCGACATCATAACATGAAATTTGGCCTATATACCTATTAAGTGGGGCAAATACACACATAAATAAAATATTGAAAGAGCTAAAAAGCCTCATCATAAATAATTAAAATTATAAACCTAATTAAATTCATAATTGAATTATCCATGTGTAATTAATGAAATTATTAAAAATTAAATTCAAAAATATGAAATATCCTAGCTTTTCATGATTACCTTTCATGAGTTGTCAAGCCTTTGAAAATATCTCAAAATATCTCACCCATGCCTATTCATTACAAATCACTAATTATTGACACATTCTAACTCTATTAGGGTTAATTAACTCACTTAGGTTAGGTTTGAATGCATTCCATGTAGGTTTTGTATCAATATTCATAGAAATAATGTTATAATGTCAAAATATTGAGACAAGACATCAATCCATAAGAACAATAAACATCGATTAAGCCACAATGGTGCCAAAGAGAGAAGGAGCAAAGACAACTCCATTGCTAAAGACACTTTGAGCACAAATCGAGAAAGCCATGAATAAATAATTTGAATCTCTCAAGGAAGGTAAATATTATTATTTTTTTTATTTTAGTTAGGTTTTGATTTGTATTTCATCCATTGTTCCCCCCTAAGATCTAGGCTTAGAGATGTTAGCATGTTAGTGTGTTGATTTCATTATTTTGTGAAACTAACACTTAATCTAACATCCTCTTTATTTTCAAATTCTTATGATCACAAATCACATACCTAATTGGATTTAAACACATCCATTATACCAAAGATACCAAGATGCAACTCATAAATCTTCAAATGAATGCTTGAATATCTTCAAAATTAGAGTTTTACCTTTAATTTTTTTGTATTTTTGATTTTTATGCTCTCTCAGATATACACAGAGACTGACATCAATCAAGCTTAACTAGCATCAGTTTTACCTAAAAATCATTAATTCTACCTAATCAATCTCAGTTTTAGGTAACCACCATTAGTCAAGATGTAGAGTAAACACATGGCTTAAAAACTTGCATTTTGAATACTTTAACCTTCCTACTAGGTATTTATTGGTTTGATTGACCTTTATACTCTCTATTTAATGACTATGTTGTAGGTTTTAAGGATTTTTTATCATATTTTGAACTAAATAATTTTTTTACACTATGTAGGTTTTGCCTTTAGGTTTATAGGTAATCAATCTCAGTCTTTATCAATCAATACCAATTATTACCGATTGACATCATTTCCCTAGTAACCAACATCAGTCATAGGTGATTGATATTAGTCTCTATGTTTTAAAAATAGTAAACTCAAGAGATATGTTTTGAAATCTTGTTTGCTCATACTTGAAAGTGTTTTAAATTAGGAAGGGACTCTCTAACCCTCACAGGGCCAAGGAAATATTAGAACATGAATTTGTAAGTTTAAATGATTTAACACTTCATTTTGGTGTGTAAAATGAATTACTAAATCTTGAACATTTGATTTAAGTTCTTAAAAATAACCTAGGTGATTTGTGTTAAGTTGTTTTGTGACAATTCTTACAAGATTTGAAATTCTAAGCCAAGGGGCCAAATAAAAACTTAATCAAACATTTCATTTGGTGCATCAAATTAACATTCTCTTAGAGTGAAAATTATTGAAAGTGTTTATTACTTGATAATTTGTTTTTACAAAATGAAGAGTGCATTTATTCTCTTCACCCATCCCTTGTAGGGAATTTGGGTGAACAAAAGTGCCTTTTCACTTGCAATTTGTGCTTAGTCCAAGGTGTGGAAAAAATATTATCTAGGCTCTCCCCAAAACCCATATGATTTGGGTGATCTAAAAATAATCTTTAAAGTCATTCCACTTAGTCACTTATTTCATGTAATTTGGATTATAAAGGGGAGTTCATAGCTTCTTCATGAGTTCTTTAGGGAAGATTTAACCTGGGATTTTATCTTCCCACATTGTCTCAACCTCACTCCATGATATGGTATATAAATGAATGTGCAAATACTATGAGAGCTAAGGGGTTAAATGGATAACCTCTCATTTCATAATAAAAATTAGAGTCAGGTTTGGTTAACCAGGGGATTTCACTAAGAAATACATAGATGGAATTGTTATGCAAAGGAATAGACCCTTGCATAGTAAGTTAATCAATATGAACTCAATTGATGAGAGACATTTCTAGCATTAGACATGCCTGGGACCATCTATATGGTCAAAAATTGTAAGTTTTAGATAAACCCCACTTGTCATAAAAATATTTTTGATGCAGGGTGAGTAGCTCGAAGGTTCATGTCACCGTACAATCTCTTGGGAGAAGAGGGGTGAAAAAACCTACCAATTCATGCACTTTTATTTTTGGATTAACAATTAAGATCCTCCCAAGAGCACATTTATAGATGGATTTTAACAATACAATACAACCTTCTAATTTTAAGGCTTAGAATGATTTACTTAGTTTTATTTGGTATTTTTCCTTTTCTTACTTGGTATTTTGAGTCTAAATAAAAATTTATTTGTCTTCCCACATCAAAAATGAGTCTTGTGTCCACACCACTCCACTATTTTAGGAGGCATTATGTCATGTATTGACACCTTGTTTTTGCCTTAGAATTTTATGTCAAAAACATTGTGTGTATCACTTGATTGAAATGGGTAATGTTATGCTTCCCAAATCATTTCAAGTTTTATGCCTTGGAGTCTTTAAAATAAACCATTGTTCATAACTTTCAAGAGAGATAATGCGATTACTCTTCTCAAATTATTTCATAGACTTATCTTGACTTACATCTAAGTTTCATGTTTGAAACCAAGGCATGTGTTTCTTATTAGGATCTTTATTTAGTTTCATTGTGTTGTTCAATTTTGTCTAGATTATTTGGTCAAAAAGCCTAATTTTTCCTAAGTTTAGTTTTTATTTAACCTTGACAAGTTTAAATTCAAACATTGATTGATTTCTATTTAGGCCTTGTTTAATTAGGGCTTAGATATAGATTTTTTCTTTTTTGGGTGGTGTAACTTAGGTTAATTCTTTACCCAAATTTGAAAACTAGTTGTTTGTACCATTACTTGGGAGAAAATAGTATATCTTTGAGTGCCTTTTGTTTCATGCCTCATACCAATTTAACCAAATTCATGTCTGAAATAAAATGCCTTGTTTATACCAAAGTGTTCCAAGTTTATTAGATTAAATCATCATTTTATTTAAATTCTATATTTTGACATTGCATTTGGCCAAAAATCTTAGAACATGCCTTTGTTTAAGCCTAGCTTTTGACATTGCATTTGGCCAAAAGACCTAACAACTTTTGTTTTTCCTAGTTTAGACCTATTTGGAACACCTTGTCCTTAGAGTTTGGATTTTTTTTTATTTCATCCACTTGACCTTGTTTATGTGAGACATTTAGTGTTAGACATTTGAAGTTGTACTATTTTATACCAAGTTTGTCATAAACCATTTTTGGAGATATATCTCCATCCCTTTGACCAAGTTAGACCTAGTTTGAACCTTTTGTATTTTTAGACATTATTTTTTAGAGTTTGTAGAAATTTAATCTCATTTTGTTGTGAAGCATTCACCTTTGATTTTACCATGTCTCAATATACACATACTAGAGTCATGTAAATTATAGGGTATGGAAATATAGTTACACAAGAAGACTTTGTTCAAGACCCCTATGGAGATGACATCATTTATGATATGAATCCTTATCCACCTTACAACACTCAAATGGGGGAACAAAGCCTATATCCTTTGGCCTATTATTTGGTTAACATGCCTCCATACTTAGAGCAAGAAAAAAAACAAATGTCACAATACTTAACTAGCATACATTTGGTAGTATAATAAGTCCAATAATAACCTTACTATGTTATAATGCCATGATCTTATGACCTATACTTGTTTGATCTTCACTTTCTTATAAAAAAGGATGAAGTTTTAGTTAGATCCATTGAGGTAGGGGCTAATTTTCCAACACACTTTCCCCATGAAAACTTTCCAAGTCTAGTAAGAGGGCCTTATAACATGCTTTATGCTCAAAACATTGAAAAAGCCTCTTTTAGCAACCCTCATGCCATAGTATCGATGCCATATCAGGACCTTTGTATGATTGTCATAGGAAAGGGACTCATGGAGGATCATTTCATATAAATTAAAATATCATACCATACATACCTCAATGTAATGTGAAAATTTAACAACATGACCATGTTAAGCACTCATTTTATTGAGTTATCTCCTTCAACAAGAGTTTTAATCAAGTTGGTAGGTAAATAAAATCAAGGTACAGACCCATTTTTGCAAATTAATTTGGTTAGAGACATTTTTAATTCCCATACCATTGAATAAATGTCTTTTGTTTCTATGTAGGATAGTGAGACAAACATAGTGGATAGTGTGCAAGCAACATCCAATCTAGACCAAAGTGGTGTAAATGGATAAACACATAGTCCACAAAAAATGTTCCTTTATTAAAAACCATGAGTGGTTCACAAATTCATGGGGTAGGAACTTATTCCTCCCAACCTCAAAAAACTACCTTTAATCCTCAAACAATTGCTTCCTCAATCACCCAACCTCAAGTATTAAGTAGCCAAGCAATGACCAATGCCATGCCTCAACAAAATGTGATGAATGTTACTCCACACAATAGGTCATGACTAAAATTCAAAAACAATAGGAATAGTCCAACATACCCATGTATTAAAGGAAAAACATCTTGACATCTCAATAGGGGGAAACCAATATTCCACCTCACCAAGTAGTGATAAACACACATCTTTAGTCACAAATAAACATGCCAATACAATCACAAATGATGTCTAATTAATAGTGTATAAGTATTGGTCAATGACATATGTTGAACCTTCAACATTAATCTCCTTACCAATAGGGGTTCATGTAACCAAGAGGTTCTAATGTTCCACAAGTACCAATTAGGAAATAATTACCTTTCATTCCAAACATAAAACAAACTCAATGATAGGGCCTTAGTTCACTAGTTCCTCTTAATCAGTAAGGTGCGACTAGTTGGTAAAAAGTCCATATTCAACCTCAGTAGGCACAATATTTCACTCCCTATTTTATCCTTCCATCTCAACTATAATTTCCCAAAAGTAGATCCATATATCCAATCTCAACTAGAATATCGCACAACAATGCTTACAATTCCAAAAATCACACCCTAATCCATGTATGCATATTCTTGGTCCATTACCTAGCCAAACTAGCATCCCCCAACAAATTCTTCCACTATACCCAGGTAAATGTAATCCACTTGTGATTTCCCAACCTCTACCTCAAGCCAATGTTCCCACTAGTTTCATCACACAAAAAATGAAACAAATGAAGGATGCAATTACCCTCATCCAAGTAGAGAAACGTACCAAAATTTTTAAGTTGGATGATGTGTGTTCTTACCCATTCAACATGGAGTACTTGTAGATATCATTTCCTCTAGGGTATAAACCACCAAAGTTTGACATTTACAAGGGGAACAATGACCCCAAAGCCCATTTAATAGAATTATTTGTTACATGACAGCTAGTGGCCTATAGAAACATATACCTTTTACTATTATTTACAAGGAGTATAATAGTACAAGCATTGGAATGGTTTATAAAATTTCCAAAGAATTTAATATATGATTTTGATTATCTTTCAAACAAGTTTGTGCAACACTTCTCTTACAATCTCAAAAATTAGATTTCATTGGTAGATTTGATTCAAGCCAAATAAAAGGTTGGTGAAATATTTGAAAGTTATTTGTAATGATTGAGATCCCTTAAAATCTTATTTCATCCATTGTCTTCTAGATAAGAAACTAGCCACTATGTTTACCAAAAATTTGCATAGTGAGATATCTTATCATTTAGAGTTACAGTGTGCACACACTTTTAAATAAATCATTGACAAAGTTTTGTTGATTGAAAGAGCCATTATTAATAAAGGTATCATTAAACTTACCTTGTATAATTAGAATAATGGCTAAAATTAGAACCAAGTCCAAACACAAGCATCACAACCTACACAAACCAATAATTATTACACGCCCAAGTAATTAAATCACAAAAAAAATGATGTATAGAATGGAGTAACCAAGTTGAAACATGTCCAAATGGTGAAAACACCATCTACTCAGCCTACACCACATATATAAATTACTCCTAACCAATAACCCACTCAACTAGCGTAGTAAGTTCAAGAGCCTAGACTAACACAATAAATACAAAAACCAATGCCTTTGTAAACCCCTCCTTGAAGGAGAATTGTGCCTACTCATTTCAACTTTAGTGACCTTAGAGAACCCATTAAATCTATGTTTTTCAAGTTCACCACCGCTAATCTAATTAACTAGCCTATTTTGAAACACTATCTAGAGGGCATTAACTATCCAGACTGGTACAAGAAAAATGAATTATATGAGTATCATAGGGTTAATAGACATAATTTGTATCATTTTATTCAAATTAAAGATTTTATTTTGAATGTGTTGTAAAATGGATAAAACACATTAGATCATGGATTTTCCACATCTAATCAAAACCTCAAAATCTATCAAAATCCCTTTCCACAACATAACAACCAAAAACAACAACAATAATATCTAGGATGACAACAACAATATCAACAACTAGGGTATAACCAAAATAATTAGTAATAGAACCAAAAATAACATCAAACAAATAAATGGAACCAAGGCTAGAATGATGCCAATAACTAACAGACCTAACATGCAATTTCACATGATTATAACAAGGTTATAGGCCATCTTGAAGGAGGTCACATTAACACCATCTCCATCAATTCAAGACTAAGTACCAATTAAACAAGACTATTATTAATCAATCCCAATCATCTAGCTCATGTTAGTGATCTTTCTTTGACTTGGGACCATATATAGGCATAATAGTAAATAAGGATTCCCACTTTTGTACCTTATATTGATATCTTGTCATTAGCTCATAACCATGCACAAGTGAAACAATAAATGGGACTTATCTTATCTAGTCCTCCACCACCTTAATTTTTTAGTAACAATAGTCCTGTATCTAATCCATATTATGCAATCAAAACTTGGTGATTGAAGATTACCATACCAGGCCCACAACCATATGCCACTTCACCCATCCAACCAACCATTCTATCTAAGAACAATCCATTTCCCACTATACAAGAAAAGACATTTGATATTATGGAAAATTATAGAGGATACCTAAATAAATATCCATTTTGGATTTTTTGTGTATGTATACAATCCAAAAAATCATTTTTATAGAGTTCCTTAGCTAATCCCAAGTTCCCAATGACATATCTCTAGACAAATTTCAAGCTTTGGCTGGACACCTAGCTCTAGGCCACAATTAATTTTCAAGCAAAGTGATATGTCATTCATTGGTCCTTTGCATAATAATCCATTATACATCAAAGTTGTCATAATATAGTATAAAGTGAAGTGTGTCCTCATAAAAAATGGATTAGGTCTAAATATTGTGTCTCTAAAGATCATCAAGCTTCTCAATTATACCACAACCAATCTCTATCCATAGATGATCACAATCAAGGCTAATGACAATGACTAATGGGAATCATAAGGCACCATCACCTTGTCAGTTATCATTGGGCCTTTGACCCATGATACACTATGTCATGTGTTAGACCTCAATTTGTCATACAATATGCTTTTGGGTAGACCTTGGATACATGATATTTGTGCAATCTCATCAATATTTCACCATTGTATCAAGCTCCCCCTTTAAGGTATAGAGCTCACCATTCATGGATATTTGTATCCATACAAACATTATAAGCATTTAGAGGATGAGTACCAGAGTTATAATTACCATTTTGGCTTGAATCTAGTTGTCAAAGAAGACAACAAAAAGAAATATTTGTTGATTCACTAAAGGCCAATTATATTTACCTTGATACCCTTGATTTACTTTCCCACATGCCACTTCCTAAAATTTCTAATCACTATACCATATCGGCTAATGTCCCAAGAGAATATTTGACCCATGATACATTCCATATTGCTAATATTATAAATGACCCCAAGTCCTTTGAAAGACCAAAATCCAAACCACCCCATATGGAATGGAAAAGAAAGGGAAAATTCAAATGTCAGAGTCTAGCACCTATCATTTTCATACCCACCTTTTTCCAAGGATGACACCCTCTTGTAGATAATGAATCATGGTTTTATAATGACAAATGGCTGATTTTTACCTAAATACCAAGTATCTAATTTCAAAAAAAAACATGGAGAGGCACACCTATGTATGAAGAGGCCTCAAGCTAAATCAACAAGGTCTTCTTGAGCCAATTTTTGCCACTTGGTACAAAGGAACCTATGGACTTAGATTAACTACCTGGGGGTAACCCCATGTATCTTATTCTAGTTCCATTGCTAATGATTAGTGATGACAATGCTAAAAGTGAAGTAGAGTCTAATCATATCCTTTTTGATGACCTAATAAATACCAATTTATTTGATAATAATTCCATTTTTACCCTTCAACTAGTTAGTCATCATAATCCACTTCCATTATAGTATCCTTAACTGATATATTAGGATCAACAAGAATCAATAGTGATGGTCAATGAGTTTTAAAATTATGAGGCCTTATACAATTTCCTTGACCTTAGGGACAATGTTCCATTAGGAGACCACAAACAAGGTTTCTTAATCAAATTGGATCCTAAATCCTATTTTGGAGAATAGGTGAACACCTTTAGCCATAAAAAAAAAAACATTAAGGTCCTAAAGTGAAAACCTCTTTAAGGTGATTTTAGACTAGGGACATAGTAAACAAAAAGACAAATCTAGTGGTGAAAACATGCTTCAAGTGCCATTAGATGGGGGTGTTCAACCTTCCTCAAACATAACTCAGGAGACCACCAATGATGAATTTACCTATGGGTCTAAGTTTAGTCTTGAAGAACAAAAATATTTTGATCAAATTATGTAAGATTTTCCAACTATATTTATCACATGGCCATCCTTTCCCTTGGGGGATTCAAATTCATCATGCCTTAGAGAACTTGAAGAGTCAGTCTTAATAGAGGACTCTACCATTACAGGCCAGTTTAAATATTTGTTGACCATTATACAATATGGTTTAACCTTCTATTTGAGAACATAATAAAAGTTAACATCATGACTCTAAATGACCTAAAATGGATGAAATTAGGCACATACCTCATTGAGGATGAGTGTGAAGTATTTACAACCCTTTTGAGGGAATTTTTTGATATGTTTTCCTAGGCCTATTTCGATATGCTTGGTTTGGACCCCACCTTGGTTGTAAACCAACTTGTGGTAAATCTTGATGCTAAACCTATAAAACAAAAATTATGCAAGATGCATCCTCACATTTTTTATTTGTGAAGAAAGAGTTGGAAAATATCTTGGAAGCAAGATGTATTCAACCAATCGACTACTCAGAGTGGATCTCAAATGTTGTGCCAGTTAGCAAGAAGTTAAAAGGAATCATAATCTACACTACTTTAGAGACATATATAAATCCTACCCCAAGGATGAATTTCTTCTACTAAACATTAACATGATAGTCAACTCCATAATGGATTATGAAATGCTTCCACTGATGGATAGATTCTCAGGCTACAACCAGATCCAAATTACACTAGAAAACTAACATAAAATAGCATTCACCACATTGTTAGAAATGTTATGTTATTAGGTTATGACATTTGGTCTAAAAAATGTAGGGCCCACATACCAAAAATCCATGACCATCATATTTCATGATATTATGCATGACATTATTGAAGACTACATTGATGACATACTAGGTAAATCAAAGACTAGGTCTGATCATCCAACAACACTAAAGAGGATATTTTAGTGATTGTGTGAATACAAATTTTGGCTCAACCCCAATAAGTACATTTTTTGAGTTACTTCAGGTAAATTTCTTGGCTTCATTGTGTCTCATCGAGGCATTGAAGTTAATTCAACCAAAGTATGAGCCATAACTCAAATTCCACTACTAACCAATTTAAAGAAGCTCTATAGTTTTTAGGTCAAGATATAGTCCATCAGATGATTCATAACTTAGTTAGTATAAAAGTGCCATCTTTTTAAACACCTCTTAAATAAATGGGGCACATTTTTTATACACATATTATTTTCAAACTTTTATTGCTTATTGACACTTTGTATCTTGAAATAACTTTTTGAATCTCAATCTCTCTGAGTCCACTCCTTAAGGGGTACACCAAGAAAGGGGTAGATATACCATTGGTGCTCCATAATATTGTTTTCCCTTTTGCCACATGTTATCTACACACTTGTCTCCTAAAAACATTTACCCTAAGCTTTCTCTTCTTAGTTGAACCCATTCTAAACTTTTTAAACATTTTATCCTCCATTTTGTTACCTAAATCCCATTTTGTTAGTTGGCTATATAGGGTCAACTAGGTCAACCCTGTATAGTTTTGGGTTATTTTCACTTAGGATTTATTTTGACACTTGGCCAACCTAGCTTGTGATCTAGTGAATTATTATCTATAATTGTATAGGGTCAACTAGGTCGACCCTCTCAACTAACATGTTTTAAAGGATTTAGGGTAAGATATATATATATAAGTTCATTTCCCACCATTTGATAATAAAAAAGTGAATAAGAAGTAAGTGAAAATGAACATATGCTTATTGACCATTGTACTTGATAAGTAAAGCTTAAGGTTCCATACTTTCTTTGGAGATACGGATCTTGTCTTGTGGAAAAGTATTTTGGATGCTTTGATAGATTGTGTATCCTAGATCTGATTTATCTTTGTTATCCTTACATACCGCAATAATTTATTTGTTAATCACCTTGTACAAAGGAGGGATTGAGGATTAATGGGTTTGTCTTCAAGGTAAGTATTCCTAACTTTATTTCTCCTTTTGTAAGAGTAGATAGATAATACAGTTATGCTTCTCCTCCATGCATTAAAATTATATATACATTGACATGAGTATATGTCTTCTATGCATGTTTAGTTCTTACTTTGTTTCTAACCCCCACTTTGTGATACAATATTTGGTGAGCACTAGATTAGATTTACTTTTTTGTTATTAGCATAGGTGAAATATTAAAACCTAGGACCCCCTTAGGGTTATTACATAATTGTGTTAGACTGGAGGATTTGGAACCCTCCTTAGCATATTGTATTGTGATAAGTGTTTCCCTAATTGTGTTTAATAGATCCCCATATTGGTCATGATCTCACTTAACAAATGCATTCCCAATTGGAAGTATAGGTATGCTCTATCTTCTCTGAGCCAGAATTGATTTATAGACATGATGCATTTATGATTGCATACATTATGGTGAACTTGATGTGAACTAACCCTTGTAGGATTTTTTCACTTATTTATTTATTTATTTTTATCATATATTTTCCATATTGGGTTGATTACATTGACCCAATTTTGATTTCTATGCACATTCTTTTAGGTATAGGCTACTGCATTGATTCAGTCAACCCAATACAATTTTCTTAATTTTTAGACATCAAGTTCAACATACTAGGTTGACTTAGTTGACCCTATAACTTTTTACGCATCATATTCAACATACTAGGTTGACCCAATCAACCTTGTATAGTTTAATCACTCAACAATAGGATTTTGTAAAGATGGATTGACCTAGTCGGCCCTATTAGCAGAATTTTCAAGCATTTTTCAAGGTTCTTTGATAATAGTATCACTTATCTACATCTTTAAAATCATTAAGGTTCCTTTCTATCCTTTCTCTCTTTCCTCATAGTCTTTCCTTTCATATTTTGAAGTATTTAAAATTTCCCTTGTACATCTAACTAGATCGACCCTATCAACCCAATTTGATATTCTATGTGTTGTCTAGATAACTGGATTGACTTTATCAACCCTGTTCACTTTTAGACCCTGCTTTTCTAGTATAGAGACAACACTATCAACCCTATTCTATATTATGTGCATACAATATTGAATACATTGATATTGTACCATGTTTCAAAGTTTGAATTAACCCTTATATGTTATTAATTAGCTCACACTTTCATTTCTTGTTGCTTGTATGCTTAGAATAGAACACATAGTCTAATAGGTAGTTTTCAATTTATCATTTAGTTTCACCATTTTTTTATTTTATGCACACATAACCAAATCATAAAATCTTTAAAAATCACTTTAACAATTGTATACCCAAGGCCAACCTACTTGGATTTCATCACCAAGGGGTAAGCCAACTTGGTTTTCTAGCCAAGTATAAATACATGGTTAATAGTATATTCTGGCTAAGCACCTGACACCCTTATCACTGTAGTGTGTGAAGTGAGGTGGTAGGTCCCAATACCAAGCTTGTACCATTGCCAATGCAGATCCCTTTCATCCCAAACTTCCTAAAACTATCCTTAGATTACTTTTTAGTTCCTTGATTATAACCAACTTCCCATCACATTTAAAATTATATTCTAATAATCTAAATGACATTCAGGTTGACCATCTAGTTAGATTTTACTTTTCAAGTTGATTTCTTGCTCTTTGCTCAATTATATTTTGTATTGCAAAAACCTAAATTATCCAGCATTGGTGCAAGGTTTTGTGTTTTGTGCCTCAATTGGATTAACCCTCATTGATCCAGTTGATTGATTATTTTCCATTTAGTTCTTTCTTATTTAAGTACTTGCAAAAATCTTCTTATGTCAGTACATAGTCAATTTAGTTGATAGAATTTGTTACATGCTATTTTTTTTTCCTTGTCTGTTGTATAGGGTCAACCCAGTCAACCCTTTACATTTTTTCCACCTCTATTTTTTTTACTAGGTCAACCCAATTAACCTTGTACAATTTGTAAGACCTAGTTTTTGTGTTAGGTTGACCTAGTTGACTTTGTATAGTTTCCTATCACTTCCTATTTTTCTTGTGTGGTTATCTATTCTTATCTTATCATGATGACATTTTTTTAGCTTTTTCTTAGTTAAGAACATTGCATAATTAAATATTTGGATAATAACCTCATTTATTTTATTAATTTAGATGAAAATATCTACTTTTTTCCCTCTTCTTCTCTTAAACCAAAGCCAATCGCTATACCATGTAATGTAGTTGAGGTCATTCATCCTAATCCTCCTATCAATACCAATGTTGGGAATCCTCCACCTACAAATAATACCCCTCCTATCAACACCATTAACCTTCCTACAAACACCAATCCACCTATTGATAAAAATCAACTTCTTTCACAAGTATTTCAAAAATGAACATCATACAAACAACCAATCAATCTCAAATGATGAAGATGCAACAACATTAATTAAACATGACTAGTCAACCACCTCAAGTTATCATGTCTCAACCAAATCAAACTTTTATCCCTCCTCCTCTTATAGATGATAATGGTAATACCATCCCTCAACCTCCAATGAATAAAAAAATGCTTCAACACCTTCAAAATGAACCTTGAGCCCCATTATTTACATCCATAGATATTGGAAACCTTTATCCAACTATCACATATAATGGGACTGAGGACCCTACCATCTTTCTTAAGTATTTTGGTAATATCTATAAGGAATGGGTCTAAAATAACACCTTTGATACCACCAATATCTTATCCAAAACCTTTTTTAGTGATTCACTTGAACATTAAAACCAAATTCCTATACATTCCATCTCAAAACTAGACAATTTAGTCAATGCTTTAGTGAAGGAATTCGAACATGATGACCTTCCTAAAAATTGCCTTAGCCATTTCATCAATGCCAAATAACTTACTAATGAATCTTCTCACACTTTCATCAAATGATGGAAGTCTCTCACTCATAAAGTGGACCATAAAATTAATAATGATACTCTTTTAAAACTATTTGTTAATGCTCTTAAATTTCCCCTTCAATACAAAGATCGAATATTTTCACCTAAAACTTTAGAAGAAGCCTTAGACTAAGAAAAAAGGTAGGAATTTATTATGAATCAATTTAAAACACCTCAAACAAATAATAAAACACATTTAAAATCATTTTCTCATAAAATTGATTCATCTAAGCCTCCCCAACCTCAAAATGGAGCATCTGATTCAACCAATTTCAACCCAACCCCCCCTCTCTTGAGTTTAGAACAACTTAATAAAAAAATTCCACCCTCTAAAACCATGAGCTTTGATCCTTCAAAACCTCCTCCAAAATGCTAAAATCCTAATAAATTTTATTGATGGCATGATAATATAGGTCATTCTCATGAGTCTTGTCATAATATTCACTGATTTCTTCTTTTTTCCCTTCTTGGTCCATATTTATATCTTGATACTCTCATAAAATAATGTTATCAAGACTATCTTCAAGCTTCTCAAATTCAATCTCAAGAACCATAGTCACATCAAAATAAAATTTTTACCTCTTCCCACCTATCCTACACATCATATGTCATATTCAATCTCATTGAAATCTAACAAACCAATAAATTTACCTATCTCTAAATACACCTACCAACCCAATGCTAATCATTTTAATGGTTCAATGTTACCTCACTCCAACTCAGATGTTGGGGCATCTTGAAATGACCATCCACATGCCCCTTTAGACTTTGGGGTATTTTTTGATTCCCATATCTGCATGGACTTACCCTTTGGGTTATCTTATGATGCCCACTCTTATTCTATAGTGTATAACAACAACCAAATTCATCTTCAAGAAACCTTCCGAGACTTAGACTTATATTTCACATGCTCATCCTTGATACAAACATTATCATAGATCTTCCTTGTTATTTTTTTTCTCATGTTTATTTTTTTGTGCACTTTCTTTATTTTACTTTCACTTTATAAGCATCATTGTTCACCTTTGGGTTCTTTGGTTTTCTTACACATCATATTTGACATTTGTTTTCATTTTTATCCTTATATATCTCTTTTATTTTTGTATTTTTATGTCATACTTTGCCCTAGTAGCGTTATGATTATTTTTTCCACTTATTTAATAATTCAACATCTTGAGTTTCTCTTTTACAAATTTTTAGTGTAAGACCATGGATAGGACCTGGCCCTCCTCACAAAATACCACCTTTGCTTCTTTTCTCATTTTTTACACATGTTTCTTCTTGACACATGTTAACTCAATTTGAATTCTAGTCAAATTTAGTCAAACCATACTATTTTAAAATTTTGAATAAGGTTCCCATGTGTCCTATAGGGTGTCATGTTGGTCTATTGTCTTACTTATCCTTTCCCTAGACTTTGTTGAAGTCCACCCTCTTTGTACTACGCTAGTCAACTAAAGTCAATAGTTAGTCAACCCTAGTCAAAGATAGTCAAAGGATAAAATTGTATTGAAAATTTCCTAAGTTGGTCATTGAAATTTTTTAATATGTTTACAAGTCATGAATTTATCATGTGCTAGGTTTCATGTGGAAAGAGGGTCATTTGGCCACTTTTCTAGCCTATTAAATGACTTGTACAAACTTTTATGCAAGAAAATTTGTCACAAAGGTGAGTTTAAATGTGTAAGAGGTTAGGATCATGTTAGGAGTAGTCATATGTCATCCAAGAAGTAGTTATGTTCAGTAAATGGTAGTTTCTCCTTGATTTTAAGGGTTTTTGAGCACTTATATAGACTTCTTGAGTCCACCATCAGTTAAAAATGTGGGTGGAGTGACTCTTCACCTCCCCTCACACATTTCCATGCTTTTAATGCATAAATTTCATCATAAAGTCCATTTTAAACTCATTTTCCTTCCTTCTTATCTTGGTAAGCAAAAAAGGGTCAATTTATTAAGCTTGGTGTGGACCATACAGGTGGAGTTGGGAAGAATGGTATTGGGGGTGGATATTAATATAAGTTCACTTCATTTTAATAATAATAACTTAAAATTTTGTGCCTTATCATTTATGAACAATGACTAACACTCCAAATATCTTTTTATGGATTTGTAACCATGAGGGGGTCACTATTTGAACTTGTCTCAAATTTTCTTGTTTAGCTTGATGGATTTATGCATTTTAGGTGTTTATAAATTATTTCAAGACACTTCCATGCTTATTTTTGTTTTGTAGGGCTCAATTACTTGGGAAAGACTCTTCTAGGGTGGTATATGCTTGCAAAATGTCTAGTTTACACTTGCAGTCATCTTAGTTGCCTTGAAAGTGATTTATTCACATTGGAAAAGGTGTTTTGATGTTTTTTTTGGGATGATAATTATGTATATTATTAATTTAATAATTTACAATTGCTTTTGAGGTGCTTATAATGCCTTTCCTTGCAATTTTTTCTATTTCATGATTTCCCTGTATATTACAATAAAAAAACTTCACTTGCAGAAGCATGCTAATGTCACTAAAAAAAGGTGGAGGGTTTGATATGGTCCTTAATACCTTGGGACTCATAGAATGCATTGAAGTGTTTTGTGGAGGCATATATGTGCTACAAACTTGCGTACATGAAATATGGTCTTAGTTTTGCCTATGTATAAAGAATAATCATCTATAGTTAGTGCCACATGATACAAATATGCTTTATAGAGGTGTTTCAACAATTGATCAACCCCATTTGAGGTTACTTGCTATATAAAGGTCAAAATAGACCTATTTATGATGCTATCTTGACAAGGAAAGTGTCAAAACAATGAATGGAAAGTTAGACTGTATTTAGGGCCTTTTGCTCCAAAATGACCAAATAGAGGCCTTAGGGGTTTTGATAGGCCTCTCAAATTGCATTTATAAAAGGTTTTAAATACTATAATTGAGTGTGTATATATCCTCTAGATAAATCAAATACTTCATCAAGTTTTAAGTAATAATTAATAATGGAGGGTGGTCATTTAGACCCTCAAAAATGGCTAAAAAACCCACTGAAATAGGGTAGTGTTGTCTACAAGGCTGAGGCAAAGAAAAGAGTTTTTCAATTAAAATTGAAATATAGCCTTACATCATGATAAAATGTTTCCAATGGGTGAAGGATAATTTTTAATCTTAAATATACCACAATATAAGATGGAATTTGACATAATGACCCCTAAACACTCTCCCATTTCTGTACATAGGCTTGAGAAGTGACACTTGCAGTCAAGGTTTCATATAGTGGGTTAAAGGTTGATTTTAGACATTAATTTGAGATTTAAAGGAGGTATAAGAGTTTTTGAGATCCAAATACATTTAGGGTAAGTTATAAAACCTTCAAACAAACCTTAAACATCACCAAAACACCTACAACAAGGCTAAGGTCCATAAAACACAGTCAGGTCAAAATGATGGGTAGTGAGTTAAGGTTAATGTTTCCATGATGATAATGCCACATAAGGTTAATTGGTGAATTCAAAATACTATATAATTAATATGGATCTTTCAATAGGTGTGTTAAAAATTGTGTTTAGGATTTAAACATCACCCAAACACCTACAATCAACACAAGTATCTCAGTCTTGATAATAAGCTTGACATTTATATGAAAAGGTATATTGGTAAGCTAATAAAAGATCACCCCTAATTGAATATTCATTAATAAGATCAATAAGGATGTTTAGGTCTTCATATGAATCTTTTAAAAGACAAATGAGCTTACACAAACTTATGAGAGGAGCTCAATAACCTACAATCAGTTGACTGACTAAAATAGTGACCTTGGCATGAGGTTGAAGTTGGTAACTCATCAAAAGTTGATATAGGTACAATGGATGCTGAAGGAGTTTTGGAGGTTCATGAAAATTATAAATACCCATGACCAAGTCCATTTTTCACTAAATATCATCTATAGGTAGGCCTAAAAGGCATGAAACATAGTCAAATAGGGTATATGAATGTTCTAATGAGAATCATATTGGGAAATTATTGAAATAAGGCTTAGAGATTGAATACAATCACTTAATGGACATAATTAAAGGATAAAAAATAAAAATATAACTTTTTCAAAGGCAAAACATAAGTTATACCCTACCTACCATGCACAATCCTACACTTCAAAGTTTGCCTTGGAAATATATGAAGTTTTGTGATCAAAAATAGGAGTTGAGGACTGAAATTTGGTAAAAAGTACCCTTGGGGATTAATTAAGATTATACAATAATAAATTTTTCAATAATAATAGGGTAAGTGTCCCATATTTTATCTTATATGGGGGGCACATTTCCCCTTACATAGACCCTACCACTCCATGGAAATAAGTGAAATAGAGGACCAATATCTAGGGAGATATTTGGTGAAGGTTTTTAAAGCTGGGACACAAATAATAAAATATATAAAACCTTGCTATAATGTTTTATGGAAATAAATATGTTCTAACCAAGAAGGTTTGTAGGTATCAGGGTAAGGCAAAGAGTAGGCCTAAGCCCTCATGAAGGGTCATTTTAAGTTTTAGCATTTGCTAAGACTCGTAATGTTTTGGATAATACTCATGGGGATTAAAATGATGTGTTCAAGCTATAAAATTTCAAGGTAAGTTCAAATAGAGTCATTTTGAGTCTAGGGTATAGGTAGGCTCATTAGCAAGGTATAGGCCTTATCTCAAAACAAGGGTCAATTTCATTTATAGCCATAAGGGAGATATTATATAAATTAGAGAATGTGATTGGGACATGCAAATAGGTTTTTAAACCTTTGGTTTGCATATAAAGTCTCCAAGAAGTAATTTTTGGCTTAGGAAGCAGTCAGACCCTATAAATTATGCAAAAATGGCTCAAAGACTCATTTTAGAATGCTCATATCTTTCATGAGCATTTTCATGGGACCATAAGTATTTTAGATAAGTTACATATAGGGTCCTTGAGGAGCTCTAAATGGAATTTTGAGAGGATTCTAATGCCAAACCTTTATGAACAAAGGTTAAGACCATAATTCACTCAAAACCCTTGCAAACCCTCTTCACAGACCTGATTGGAAAGACCAAGAAATTTTATATTCCATATGTATGGTAAAGGACATGAAAATACTTGGATGATATAGAGGACTCTCTATATATTCTCCACATGTGACTTAGGTGTACAAAACTATACAAAATAGGGCAAAACAAGGATCTTTTTGACCTTTTTATGTGTTTTGTAGGTGTGAGAAGACTTTCAAGAGACCTAATCATCTTTTAGAGGAATTTTAGGACTTATCATAAGTCCTCATGATAATTTTAGTAGGTTTATAATCTCCTAATTATATCTGTTATCTCTTTCCTTTTAGCCAATCTAGTAGGCAGATAGTGGACACTTAGGAGAAAATGGTGAATCTTCAATTAGTAGGCCTTTTAAGGTTTGTTTCTTGAAAATAATTATATTTAAACTTTGGAAACATGTAATTACTCTTCTTTTATGGATAATATGGTATAATTTAAAAGTTTTTAGGTGCCAAGTGTGAGAGGTGTATGGAAAGAAATTATTTTGAGACTACCAAGGATGATTATGCATGGCAAAAATGATAGGGATGATAAATAACCTCTCCAATTCATGGGAGGGATTATTAGTCTGATATTACTCAAACCCATCATCATACCTTATCAGTTATAGTCATAAGGTAGTTTTGGAAGGCGAATCATGAGGGGTGTTTTTTTGTGCAAGGAAAGGAGTTTATTGACTACTTTGTAGGTTTTGGATGATTGGAAATGACACTTGTAGCTCTTGAAATTTCATGGCTCACCCAATCTCTTCATAGACATACATTTTAACTAGTTTTATCTTTTAGACACTTGTCCTTGTGCCTTTTAAACTTCTCTTCTCTCTCTCTTCTCCCAAGTTCTATAAATTGAGCCATTTTGGCTATTGTAAAAGAGACCAGAGTTGGTATGGTGAATCCCTCATAATATTACATTAAAATTTGTATTTTAACATTTAATACAAGTCTAATTATGAGTTTTGAACATTTTTTATTAGTGTGTGAGTGATGTATAGTGGAGCTAAGTGATAGTATCATCCTTACTCCCTTTATCCTTCATGTTTAACCAAGAGTTATTATTTTAATAGGTTATGTGAAGAGTGTTGAATGTACTAGGCTATTATTAAATTATGATATTGTATATATGGTTTTAAATCTACCCTAGGTCAATTATCTTGTTGATTGTCCCAAATATGCTACCTTCACATTTAAACACTATGTTAGGGTCCTTCAATGCATAAAATTGATCTTGGAAAGCATTATTGCTTAGTAGAAGTCTAATAGTTTGTGGGATATGTATTGATATATCACTTATTTATTGTAGTTACATTTTATGTAAGCTTATAAATATTTTCATAAACAAGCAATAGATTAGTTGATAGGCCTTTAAAGAAGAATATAAGGAGCTAGCCCTTTCAGTCATAGAGATTCATCTCTCTTACAAGTTCCCATAACTTAAGAGATGACTCAATGTTTCATCAAATTATAGGAGATTTATATATTATACTAAGGTGAAAAATTTGATGACAATAGTTCTAGCACTCCTAGTGGGACAACTGGTCCTAATTGTTTCCATGTCAAGGTGAATGTTGGTCTTGACAAGTCCAAGGTTACAAAAGTGTTTCTAATATACCATTTGGAAACTCTAAAAGTTCAAAAATTATATTTTTAGATCAAGTTTTTTACACATTATAATTCATGGTCTTCACTATATCATCTTCTAGTAGAGCATCCAATCAAGTCCCTCTACCTATAACTCTTCTTGAGGAACAACATCCTAAACCATTCTTAACATTTAGAGATCTTGAACAAGAAGGTTTTAAAGAATAAGAATTTGAGGAGATAGGAGATTAAGATAAATAATAAGATATGGATAGGTATCATTCTTTCCCATACTTCAACACCTAAGATCCAATTAACCTTCTTCATATGATCCTATTCCTCCCAATGCTACTAAAATTCTCCCTAGTTTCAATGGAGAAGGCCCTATTACCCCATTTGAGCACATTAGGGACATTTAAAATTTTTGAAATTTCCACAATATCACCCAAGATAACATAACTATTAGACTACTTATTATGTCTTTAAAGGGTAAGGAAATTGATTGGTACAAGACATTGGAGGGTGGTTGCATCACTAGTTGGGATGATTTTGGAGAATTGTTGATGAATTGGTTTGAGAATAAGAGTGATCATAATTCACTAATTCACTAACTAAATGTGATAAGGAGAGGTCCTAATGAATATATTGGGGATTTAAATGAAAGGTTTCAAAATACATGGTATATATTTCCACCTATTATGATCCCTCCTCCAAGCTTTGTATTTCCCACTTATCTCAAAGATATTGGAATGGATATGGCAATAATGTTGCAATCAATGGGAGGGTTTACTTTACCATAGTTATATGAGATGGACATTAAAGCTTATAATATTTTTATATTAGTTGGGAAATTATCTCCAAGATTCTCCATTCCTTTTTTATCTCATAATTTAGTTTAATCTCTAAGTATAGCACAAGTTATGAATACCAATGTCAAGCCTAAAACCACTCCCAATAAGTTGGATAATTCTATAGACAAAGATGAAATTATTCAATCATTGAAAGATCATCTCAAACAAGCTCAATTACATGTAATTGCTCCACCCAATCCCTAATATTATCCTTCACAAACCTATAGAACTCCACCCCAATATAATTACCAATGAAGAGGACAAGGTCAACAAGGTTGTAATAGGAAGCCCAATACCTATAATCCTAATTCTACTCCATACAAAAATGATGTTTTTCCAATCCATATGCATCTAGCCCAAGGAGAAGAACATTTGGATCATTGGGGATAATCTCAAGGTTAGTTTGGGTATGATGGTGGAGAGGGTTGTCAAGATTTAGTGGTACAAGAAGGATCTCATCCTTGCCTCACATTAGAAGAAGCACATCTCATGCAAAGGGATACTCATGGAGAGGGTAGTAGCCAAGGTACCATTCTTATGAACTTTTAAAAGGAGGATAACTATGCATTGAACCAAAGTAAATTAGTTACAACCAACACAAGAGCTAAAAAGAGACCTTTGGGGGATGCTTCAGAAGCACATGTGACTCTAATTAATGCCTCTCCAAGGCCACAAGGTGTGAATCTTAATGTAACACCTCTTACTAGTCACACTCCTCATCCAAGTTAAAATTTGAGCAAGGTTGTCAAGACTATAATGAATCAAGTTCAAGCTTCCTCACTACCTTAAATAATGTAAGAAAAGGTAAATAATTCCCCTCTAAACATTATTTATTCTTTGAATAATTCCAACATAAGCATACCTCTGTGGGAAGTCTAGAAAATGCCTCGACAAAAGGAATTCCTACAAGAACAATTTGTAAACATCCATATAGCCACTCAAAATCCAAGACATAATGGTGTATCCCTTGCCAATACACCAAGTCATGTCCTAGAACCATCCACCAAATCTAAAATTCCTCCACCTTTATACCTCACACTCATTATGGGAGATAAATTGGTTCACAATTGCATTGTGGATAGTGGAGCTAGTACCTCAGTTATGCCTAAGGTGGTTATAGATAAGATGGGCTTAGAGTATGAACCATATAGCAAAGGTGTGTTGCAACTTAATGGAAATATAATCAAGATAATGTGATTGGTTATAGGATTGAAATTCTTTCTACATGATTGTCCAACTTTCCCCATTATGTAATACATTGTGATGGTGGATCGTCCAACTCATTTTTCCATTTGCTTGTCAAGAGACTTCATGGCTAAAATATGAGGATACCTTTCTATTGATTAGACTTTTCTAGCTTTTAGGACAAGATATGGAGCTAAGGTAACCATAAGAACACAACCCTTGTCAAGGTTTCATATTGAACCATATGTGGAGACAAATTTAAATCAGAATTATGTAATTAGTGAAGAAGAAGAAGTTGTCATGGGTGGTGAAGCATCCTCTCCTCTTGAATGTATTTCTGATCTTTTCCTTGATGAGTATGGTACTAAAACATATGATAATAATCCCTATACATCCATAAATGAGATTGATTTGAGATATTATTGTGTGCATGAAGAAAATACTCCTATACCCCTACTTAAAATTGAAGATCATGAAGTAGAAGAGGTATGTCCTACTTTGCCTATTCCACTTCAAGATGAGAAAACTCATCACGATCCCTATATTACTCATAATAAATATTCTCCAACTTATAATCCACTTAGTCCATCTGATTCCTCTCCAATTAATCCTATTTTAATTTTCAAAAGGATTCTTATTGGATACCAAGACTACATGTTAGATCTTGACACTAGATATGATTATAGTCAAGACATCCCTAGTGTTTGTATTGAGATTGTAAGGGATGCTTTGGAACAAGTTAAAAGGGAGTGGATACCCATAGAGATTGATAATTGATAAAATCTTACATATGAGGTGCTTGAGGTTTGTGGCCTAAATTTTAATCTAGAGGAGAGATTGAGAGCTCATGAAACAACTTCATCTTGGCAGTCTCAAAATGCCCCAAGTTCTTTATCCATTTCCCAAAATTCCCTTTCTTGGGAGTCCATCCAAAAAAGTAGCCAAAAGAGGAAAGACATCATGGTGGAATAAGTTAACTTATGTGGATAGTATTGTGAATAAATAATAGAGATTTCAGATTGGCTAAACGATGAGAAAGAGTTGACTCCCTTTTAAAATGATGTTTTTTGTGTTGAAAAGGATACCTTGAAAGGATTTCTCTTAAATCCCAAAGAAGAAGAAGAGTTTTCTCTCACTTTTCCTTTCCATGATGTAGACCAATCAAAATATGATGGCTTATTGTTTTTGAATACATATGTAATGAATTTGAAAGGGGCTTACAAGTCTTATAGAGCTGACCACAAGCCATGGCAATCTAGAAGCTAGAGAGTAGGTATGTGTTGAGGAGTATTATCATCAAGAGACTATAGATCATGATGGATCAATCTATGATGATCTTGGGCCTCTTAAAGGTGATTTGAATATTGATCCTATAACCACCTGTGAATCTACCTCCACCATCATCAAAAAAGAAATTGAGAAAGAGATACTTCCAAATTTTCATGAAACAATGCTTCTTGGAGAGTTTGAAGGTGTGACAATTGAGAAGGAGGATGAGATCCTTCAAGAAGACATGAGCTTACATCAAGCTATCCCATGCATGGATATGAAAATTTTCTATGAGGAGACAAGAGGACAACAATATGGGGCATGTTTCCAAGACCAAGAGGACTTCATATACTTTGGAGACATATTTGAGATGATTTCATCAAATGACATAACAAGTCAAGGAACAAAGAGAAAACATGAGTCATCTAGCATCCCACCCAAAAGGAAGCATGCTTGGCATCCTAATTAATCTATTGAGGAGGGAGATTCAAGTACTCCCCTTTTGATCCAAGAAGGGATTATGATCAAGATGAATGTACATACTAGTTTGATTTTAGTTGTGTCTTGTGTTCCCTAAGTGCTTAGTAGCACAAGTGTGTCTTTGATTTATGTTTTGATTTGGTATTATGTGTGTTGTTTATTATTTTTGTGTTTTGAGGTAATGTCAGATATCTTCTAGTGAATTCATGATCTGGTCCTATTGTTTCCAACTGCATTCTGACTCCTTTAGCGTAATAGATGGAATAAGGCTATTAGTCCTTAACATAGGCAAGCATGTTACCAATAGGAGTTGCCAAAATGTTGACTCAATTTCACTTATAGTCAAATTTAGTCAACACATACTATTTTTAAAATTTTAAGAAAGTTCCCATGTGTCTTATAGGGTGTCATGTTGGTCTATTGTCTTACTTATCCTCACCTTAGACCTTGTTAAGGTCCACCCTCTTTGTACTAGGCTAGTCAATTAAAGTCAAAGCTTGGTCAACCTTGGTAAAAGGATAAAAGTATGTTTAAATTTTCCTAAGGTTGTCCTTGACATGTTTTATTATGTTTACAGGTCATGAATTTATCATGTGCTAGGTTTCATGTGGAAAGAGGGTCATTTGGCCACTATTCTAGCCTATTAATTGACTTGTATTGACTTTTAGGAAAGAAAATTTGTCACCAAGGTGAGTATAAATTTGGAAGAGGTTAGGATCATATTAGGAGTAGTAATATGTCATCCAATAATTATTTATGTTCAATAAATGGTAGTTTATCCTTGATTGTAGGGGCTTTTGGGCACTTGTACAAACTTTTTAAGTCCACCATCAGTTAAAAATGTGGGTGGAGTGTATATTCACATCCCCTAACCAATTTACATGATTATAATGCATAAATTTCATTATAAATTCCATTTTCCATTCATTTTCCTTCCCTCTTATCTTGGCAAACAAAAAAAGTTCATTTTTTAATGCTTGGTGTGGACTGTATAGGAGGAGTTGGGAAGAATGGTATTAAGGATGAATATTACTCTGAGTGCACTTAATTTTAATAAAAATAACTTGAATTTTTGTACCTTATCATTTATGAACAATGGCTAATACTCCATATAGCTTTTTATGGATTTGTAACCATGAGGGGGTCACTGTTTGAGCTTGTCTCAAATTTTCTTATTTTGGTTTGATGGATTTATGTGTTGTAGGTGTCTATACATGATTTTAAAGACATTCCCATACTTATTTTGGTTTTTTATGGCTCAAGTACTTGGGAAAGCCTCTTTTAGGCTAGTATATGCTTGCAAAATGTCTAGTTTAAACTTGTAGTCATCTATCACCTTGAAAGTGATTTATTCACATTAGAAAAGGTGTTTTGATGTTGTTTTTGGGATGATCCTAATGTATGTTATGAATTTAATAATTGAAAATTATTTTTGAGGTGCTTGGAAGGCCTTTCTTTGTATATTCTTGCTATTTCATGATTTCCCTATATATTACAATCAAGAAACTTTACTTACAGAAGCACATTGATGTCACTAATAAAAGGTGGAGGGTTTGATATGGTCCTTAATCTCTTGGGACTAATAGAATACATTGAAGTGTTTTTTGGATGCATATAAGTGCTACAAACTTACATACTTGAAAAATGGTCTCAGTTCTACCTATGTATAAAGAATAATCATCTATAATTGGTGCCACAACATGCAAATATGCTTTATAGAGGTGTTTCAATAATTGATCAACCCTATTTAAGGTTCCTTGATATATAAAGTTCCAAATAGACCTATTTATGATGTTATCTTGACAAGGAAAGTGTAAAAACAATAAATGGAAAGTTAGACTGTATTCAAACCCTTTTGCTCCAAAATGACCAAATAGAGGCCTTAGGGGTTTTAATAGGCCTCTCAAATTGCATTTATAAAAGGTTTTAAAACATATAATTTAGTAGGTATGTAGCATATAAATAAAATAAATAATTCATCAAGTTTTAAGGAAGAATGAATAATGGAGGGTGGTCATTTAGACCCTCAAAAATGGCTAAAAAACCACTAAAATAGGGTAGTGTTGTCTATAGGGCTGAGGCAAAGAAAAGAGTTTTTCCATTAAAATTGAAAAATATCATTCCATCATGATCAAATGTTTTCAATGGGTGAAGGATCATTTTTAATCTTAAAGATACCACAAGAGAAGATGGAATTTGACAAATGACCCCTAAACACTCTCCCCTCTCCGTACACGGGCCTGGGAAGTGACACTTGTAGTCAGGGTTCCAAATAATGGATTGAAGGTTAGAGTTTAGACCTTATTTTGATCTTTAAATGAGGTATAAGAGTGTTTTAGATCCAAATACATTTAGGGTAATTTAGAACACCTTCAAACAGGCCCTAAGCATCACTAAAACACCTCGAGCAAGACTAAGGTCCATAAAACACAATCAAGTCAAAATGATGGGTAGTGAGTTAAGGTTAATGTTTCCATGATGATAATTATGCCTAAGATTAATTGGTGAGTTAAAAATAATATAAAATTAATATTGATATTTCAATACGTGTGTTAAACATTAATTTTAGGATTCAAACATCACCAAAACACCTATAACCAACACACGTATCTCAATCCTGACAGTAAGCTTGACCTTGAGATGAAAAGGTATATTAGTAGGCTAATATAATCTCACCCCTAATGAAATAGTGATTAATAAGATAAATAATTATGTTTATGTCTTCATATGACTCTTTCAAAGGATAAATGTGCTTACATAAACCCATGAGAGGAGTCAAATAACCTACAGTGTGTTGATTGACTGAGATAATGACCTTAGAATGAGGTTGGAGGAGTTGATAACTCATTCATAGTTTATATAGGTAAAATGGATGCTAAAGGATTTTTGGATTTTCATGACAATTCTAAATACCCATGACCAAGTCCATTTGTCACCGAATATCATCTATAGGTAGGCCTAGAAGGCATGAAACACAGTCAAACATGGTATATGAATGTTCTAGTGAGAGTAATAATGGGAAATTATTGAAATAAGGATTAAATATTAAAAGAAATAACTTCATGTACATAAATAAAGGATAAAAAAAATATAACCTTTCTAAAGGCAAAAAATAAGTTATACCCTACCTACCATGCATAGTCCTACACTTCAAAGTCTACCTTGGAAATATATGAAGTTTGGTGATAAAAAATTAGATTTGAGGGCTGAAATTTGGTACAGAGTACCCTTGGGGGTTAATTAATATTCTCAAATAATAAATTTTTCAATAATTATAGGGTAAGTTTCCCCTATTATATCTCATATAGGGGGAACATTTCCCCTTGCATATACCCTACCACTCCATGGAAATAAGTGAAATAGAGGACTAGAAGCTAGGGATGTCTTGGATGAAGGTTTTTTAAGATAGGACACACCTAATAAAATACATAAAACCTTAATATAAGGTTTTAGGGAAAGAAGGATGTTCTAACCAAGAAGGTTTGTAGGCATTAGGGTAAGGTAAGGAATAGGCCTAAGCCCTCATGAAGGGTCATTTCATGTTTTAGCCTTTGCCAATAATTTTAATGTTTTGGATCATCCTAATGGGTATTATTATGATGTTTTAAATTTATAAAAGTTTAGGATAAGTGCAAATAGAGTCATTTTGAGTCTAGGGTATAGGCAAGCTAGAAAGGTATAGACCTTATCTCAAAACAAGGGTCAATTTCATTTATAGCCCTAAGGGATATATTATATAAATTATAGAATGTGATTAAGACTTATACAAAGGTTTTTAAACATTTGTTTTGCATATAAAGTCTCCAAGAAGCCATTTTGGCTTAGGAAGCAGTCAGACCCTATAAATTGTGCAAAAATGGCTCAAATGGTCATATTGGAATGCTCAAATATTTGATGAGTCTTTACATGGGACCCTAAGGAATTTGGAGAAGTTAAAGAGGGTCCTTAAGGATCCCTTAGTGATATTTTTAGAGGATTCAAATGTCAAACCTTTATGAACAAAGGTTAAGACCAAAATTCACTCAAAACCCTTGCAAACCCTCCTCATAGACCCAATTGGAAAGATGAAGCAATTTGAGGATCTAGATGTAGGGGAAAGGCCATGAAACCACTTTGATGATGTATATTACTCTCCATAGATTCTCCAAATGTGACTTAGGTGGATAAAAATATATATAATAGGGGGGAAAAAGGCTCTTTTTGACCTTTTTGTGTGTTTTGTAGGTGTGAGAAGACTTTAAAGAGACTTAATCACCTTTTGGAGAAATTTTAGGAATTATTATAAGTCTTCATGATAATTTTAGTATGTTTCTAATCTCCTACGTCTATCTGCTATCTCTTTCTTATCAACCATCTAGTATGCAGATAGTAGACTATTAGGAGAAAATGGTGAATCTTCAATTGGTAGGCCTTTTAAGTCTTGTTTCTTGAAAATAATACTATGGACACTTTGAAAACATGTAATTCCTCTTATTTTATGTATCATATGTTATAATTGAAGAGAATCTAGATGCCAAGTATAAGAGGTGTATGGAATGAAGCTATTTTGAGACTACCAAGGATGATTATGCATGGCCAAAATGATAGGGATGATCAATAACCTATCCAATTCATGTGAGGGATTATTAGTAACCCCTCTTGATAAAATCCATCATCAGACCTGATCAGTTATAGTTATAAGCTAGTTTTGGAAGGCAAATCATGAGGGGTAGTTTTATGTGCAAGGAAAGGAGTTTATTGACTACTTTGTAGGTTTTGGATGATTGTAAATGACACTTTTATCTCTTTAAATTTAATGGATAACCTCATATCTTCATACACACACATTTTAACTAATTTTATCTTTTGGACACTTATCCTTGTTCCTTTTGAACTTTTCTTCTCTCTCCCTTCTCCCAAGTTCTATCAATTGAGCCATTTTGGCCATTGTAAAAGATACCATAGTTGGTATGGAGAAGCCCTTAAAATATGACATTAAAATTTGTCTTTTAACATTGAATACAAGTCTAATTCTAAGTTGTGAACATTTTGTCTAAGTGTGTGAGTGATGTATAGTGGAGTTAAGTGATAGTATCATCCTTACTCCCTTTATCCTTCATGTTTAAGTAAGAGTTATGATTTGAATATTTAATGTGAAGTGTGTTGAATGTAATAGGATCTTCTTCAAGTATTAAATTATCTCTATGGTGTGAAATATGCCCCTAGGTCAGTTATTTTGTTGATTATTCCAAGTATGCTACCTTCACATTGAAACACTATGTTAGGATCCTTCAATGCATATAATTGATCTTGGAAAGAATTTTTTCTTATTATAAGTTTGATAGTTTGTGGGATATCTCTTGGTGGATCACCTCTTTAGTGTAGTTTCCATTTTATTCAATATTTTAACTCTTTTCATAAACAAGCATTAGATTAGGTGATAGGCACTTAAATAAGAATATAGGGAGCTAGCCCTTTCAATCATAGAGATTCATCTCTCTTACAAGTTATCAAGACTTGAGAGATGATTTAATGTTGCATAAAATTAAAGGATCTTGATAGAGTATCCTAGGGTGCACAATTTGATGACAACAACATCTTCATGGTTTTTAGTTTATGTGTTGTAGTGTAAGAACATGGATAAGACTTGGCCCTCCTCATAAAATTACCATCTTATTATTCCTTTTCTAAATTTTTTTTTTGATTTTTCTTCTTTTTATAGATCAAATTTACACAACAATCTAAGTTAGCATGTTTTCCTCCATTTCCCTCATTTTTATGATAAGGAATCACACTTTACTATCATTGTATCTTTTTTTACCCTTTGTCACATTAATTGAAATTTGAAGTATTCAAATTTGTTCCATATGTCATTCCTCTTGATTTCCCATTTATTTTCACTCCACATTGGATAAAACAAGGTTGAAGTCAAGATATCACTTTTATTTCACCTAGATTTATGAGACTCTTAGACCCCATGCTCTTTGAGGTTCTCTCTCTTAGCAACAAAGTCCCATGTATTCAAATGAAATTCATCTTTAGCACCCATGTTTGGTTTTCCAAATCTGTATGGAGAACGAATATAAAAATATATCAATAAATTTAAAATCCAAATCATTTGAAAAGGCAATGATATATGAAAGGCAACATACAAATCTTAAAATTTAAAATCACACTCTAAAACATGATTCAAATAACATCTCCTTCTAATTGAAGATCAAACTCCATAGTTAGCCTCATATAGAGTCAAGGTCCATTAGAGTATGGTAGGCCATTAGATTGGAATAGGAGAATTCAATAAACTTTATGGTGCTACCTACTTTCTCACACAAGTACCCAATCTTCACAATAGACTAATGGCTCTATAAAGGATCCTAAAAAATGGGGAACACATTGTGGGAAGGTACATCCATTTTAATTTACATTCATATAGCCTTAATGGGATGATCTATATACTGAATTTATTGACCTAAGACTTGTGTGGCTAAGAGAATTTAATCAGAGTCCTTAAGGTCTAAAGTCCTCTTGTTTTGACAAACCTAATTTGAGTATCTTGACTTTGATAAAGAGTTCCTCTACCTTGGTTTTCCTTCATTATCCCCTCCACTTATTTAATTTCCCCCTTTATAGGAAAATTTTGATTCTAAATATGTTTCTCCTATTCTATTATTCCTTCTTCTTCACTTCTTATAAACATGCTAGCATTACTTTGTTTCAATTTTTTTATCCTTAAAGTAAAACATAATGTTTGAGAAACTATGGATTACACCCTTACACCATTTATTTACCACACCATCTCATTGTTATACTAGTCATGTCATTAGGTTTTTATGTTTTCTTAAATTGTATCTTATAAAAAGCACTAAGTTTGAGTTTTCATCCTTTATAGCTTTTGATTTTCATTTATCCATCATGTTATTTAATTTTTGCAAACTTCACTTATCTTATATTTGACATTTAGTATTCTCTCATGTTTCTCTTTATGTAAGAATTCTTCAAATTTGTCTTACATCTTGATTTACATTTCATTTTTCAATCATTCATGCTTTTTTTAATGTTTGATTTGAGATGAAAATCTTACATGGAGTTAATTGTCACTTTCTTCCATATCTTTGTTAAAGTTTTCTTGTATTGATTTTTAATTTGTCATTTATGTTTTTCATGCTTCCCAAAATGATTTAATATGTTCTACACTCATTTTTTCCATTTATGTTTTATATGATTTACAACATGATTTGATGTGTTTTAAATTAATTTGTAATTCATTTTCCAATCATTTGTCATTCATTTACACTCATTTGTCATTCATTTTCCATCATTTTGTCATTCATTTGCCTTCAATATTCTAAACCTTGCCTTACCAATTTTAAATTTTCCAATTTTTTCTAATACCCTCATGTCTCTACTAACCCATTTTTCACTATTATATGCCTATCTTCCAATTTTTTTGTTTTTTGGATATATTTTGCACTAACTTCTATAGGTTCACCTAGTGTTCTTCACATTGGATGCCTTCACCTCTCTTGCAGTCTATTTCTTTATCTACAATAATAAGGTAAGTAAAGGTATGTATTTTTTAATTCTATTCTTTCATTTATCTTATTTTCTACTTATTTCAATTTATTTAGCATTAGTATTATGTGTTGCACTCACGTGACATGGGATGAGCTTAGAGTGGGGCATATGTATACACATAATATTTTCAAAATTTTATCACTTACTAATACTTTGTATCTTGTAATAACCCATTAAGTCTCAATATATTTGATTTCATACCTTAATGGGTGCACAAATAAAGGGGTGGGTAGACCATTAGTGCTTTATAAGATTGTTGTCCCTTAAGCCACATGTTATATACACACTTATCTCTTAAAACTTTCAACCTAAAATTGTTATTCTCAGTTGAACCCATTCCAACCTTTTTACACACTTTATCCTCCTTTTCCTTACCTAAATCCCTTTTTTAATCAACTATATAGGGTCGACTATGGTAACCTTATACAGTTTCAGGTTATTTTCACTCAGGAGCTATTTTGACCTTTGGCTGAACTAGCTTATGACCTAGTGAATTATTATCTAGAATTGTGCAAGGTCGACTGGCTCAACCTTATCAACCAAAATTTTAAAAAGGATTTAGGGTAAGATCTACCTATATGTATATGTATATATATATATATGTATATATATATATATATCTGTGTGTGTGTGTGTGTGTGTGTGTGTGTGTATGTATATGTATATATATATATGTATATATATACATATACATATACATATATATATATGTGTGTGTGTGTGTGTGTGTGTGTGTATATCTATATGTATATGTATATGTATGTATATATATATATATGTATATATATATACACACATATATATACATATACATATATATATATATACATATACATACATATATATATATATACATACATACATACATATACATATACATATAGATATACATATATATATATATATATACATATATATATACATATATATATATATATATATATATATATATATATATATATATATATATATATATATATACATACACACACACACACACACACACACACACACACACACACACACACACACATATATAAGTTCATTTCTCACTATTTGATAAGAAAGAAACAAATAAGAAGTGTGAATGAACATCTACTTATTGACCATTCTACTTGAGAAGTAAATATTATGGTTCCATACTTTATTTGGAGATATGAATCTTATCTTTTGGATAAGTCTTTTGGATGCATTGATAAGTTGTGTAGCCTAAAGTTTATTTGCCTTTGTTATCCTTACATACCACAACAATTTATTTCAAAGCACCTTGGCCAAGGGAGAGATTGAGGCTTAGTAGGTTCATATTCAAGGTAAGTTTTCCTAACTTTATTTCTCCTTTTATAAGAGTAGATAAATAAATTATTTATGATCCTCTTCCATGCATTATAATTTCATGTACATTGATGTGAGTATATGTCTTCTATGCAGGTTTAATTTTTGTTTTATTTCTAACCCCCACTTTGTTCCACAAGATTTGGTGAGTACTAGATTAGATTTACTTTCTTGTTATTATCATAGGTGAAATATTAAAACCTAGGACCCCCTTAGGGTTATTGCATGATTTTTTTTAGACTTGAGGCTTTAAAACCCTCCTTAGCATAGTGTATTGTGATAAGTGCTCCCCTAATTGGGTCTAGTGGATCCCCATATTGGTCAAGCTCCTAATTAACAAATGTATTCCAATTGAAACTATAAGTATGATCTATATTCTTCAAGCTAGGAAAGGTTTATATACATGATGGATTTTTGATTGCATACACATTTTATTGGGATGATGAATTCTAGCACGCTTTTAGATAATTGAAGGATTATCTTACAAATCCACCTATTTTGTTTCCACCTATACTAGGAAAATTATTCCTATTATACCTATCAACTACCAAAAAATCCTTGGGGGCATTTCTAGATCAACATAATGATAATGAAATGAGCATGCCATGTACTATCTAGGTCATACACTGGTCACATATGAGCACAATTATACACCCATTAAAAAATCATGTTTAGATATGGTCTTCATAGCTCCAAAATTATGCCATTACATGTTAAATAATAATAACATGGTCATTTAAAAAGTATATCCACTCAATTATCCACTGTTTAAAACAAATTTACAAGGATGCATGGCCAAATGGATTATGTTTCTTAGTAAGTTTGAGATAGAATATTTCAACCAGAAGGCCATCAAGGGATAAGTTCTTATAGATTAGCTTGTCGAAGCACCCCTTGTAAATACAAAACTACTAAAATAATCCCTTGATGGCCAAACTGGAAGCACCCCTTGAAGAGGAAAACTATAATCTATATTTTTATGGATCATTCATTACACATAGATTAGGGGTAGGACTTTTATTTATTAATCCATAGGGGGATTTAATACCTAAGTCATTCAAGATCAAATTTCCTTATACCAATAATATGGTTAGATATGAAGTACATGTTTTAGGTCTTAAATAGGTAGTACATTGGAACATACATCATCTTAAGGTTTATGGTGAATCTAAGTTAATCATCAATCAGGTTATAAACCATTTTTAGACCAAGGATGCCAAGCTAGTGTCATATAAGACCATGATCAACACTCTAAAATAATAGATTTATGATATCTAATTTAAACATATACCAAGGGATATTAATATAACAATAGATTCCATGGCTACCATTGGATCTTTGATTTACCATACATTTATGACCAAAGAATACCAGTTACTTGTTGAAAATTTTCTAACACTAGCTTATGAACATTTAATTATCGTAATGATCTATGATATTATTTATCCTATCTCTATTTGGTATTCAGACCTATACACCTATCTTCATAACCAAATAATGCCACTAGACCTATCTCACAAAAAAACTAAAGCCTTCTTCCACCATGTCACATATTATACCTTACTTGAACTAACCCTATACTATTACAATTTATATGGAACTTTGCTTCATTATTTAACTTAGACATAATCTACACTAGCATTATAGGAAGTTTATTAAGGAGGATGTGGATCCCACATAAAAAATATAGTCCTAGCCAAAAATATCTTATGTAATAGGTACTATTGGCCAATGATGGATGCAAATACAACTATGTATGTGAAAAGATGTGATAAATGTCAACAACATACCAATCTAATTCATTCCCTAGCTATGAACTTGGAACCAATGCTTACACTATGGTCATTTTCTACATGGGGTCTCGATCGCATTGGGAAGATAAACCCCACCTCATCTAATAGCCAAAAACATATTCTTACTACCATCGAATATTTCACTAAGTGGGTTGAAGCTATACCCCTCACTTACATGACTAGAAAGAAAATTTCCAATTTCATCTTTAACCATCTCATTTGATGATATGGTATCTCTTCTAAAATTATATATAATAATGGTAGATCATTCAAAAATAAGGATGTCAAATCACTGTGTGTCGAGTATAAAATTAAACATTTTTTCACAGCATATTACCCATAAGGTGATGACCAGGTAAAAACATCTAATAAAATTATTATTAACATCATTAAGAATATTATTAATGACACCAATCATGATTGGAACCTTCAAAAATTCTACACCCTCTGGGTATATTGTACCAATCATCATAATCTAATAGGAGCCACTCCATATTCACTTGTTTATGTCACTAAGGCCATTCTTCCCATTGAGGTTGAGTTACCTTATTTGTACATATATTTAAATAATTTCATAAATGATAAATACTATCAAGCATCTCACATACAAGAGTCATAACTAATTGATGAGAAACATTTATCCATAGTAAACAACCTACAAGCATACCAAAACCAACTTTGTGGCCACTACAATTAACATGTGAAACATGAAGAATTTATGCTTGGTGATCTTGTCCTTAAAGAAAACCAAAAGAATATCATGGACAAGAAGAAACATAAAGCCAAGTTCATACCAAACAAGATAGGTCCTTTCATCATTATTACAAACTATGATGATATAGCATACAGGCTTGCTACCCCAAATGAAGATGAACTTGATGATCTAATGAACATTATACACCTCAAGAATTACTTCGATTAAGAGACATTGTGTATTGTCTATGAAGAGCATTTTATTTGTACCATAATATAAAATTTATTCTTTGTACACCCCCATTATATTTTACCATTTTGTTCAACTATACTTTTCCCATCGATTGATTTGTTTTCACCCTACCTACCCAGCATGTTTGACCTTGGTTATATTTCATTGGTTCCAAGACTACTTTTGCATAAATATTCAAATCAAGTTTTAGTAGTTATTTCAAGTATTCTAGATAGAGGCCATATTTTTTTATCACTATGATAAAGGTTTGGTAGTTGTATCTTTCATTTCTTGTTCCATTCTATACCAAGTGGGCCTGATTATAACCACCTTTGGGAAAATCGCTATCTCATGATCATGGTACTAATTATAACCACTATGGGAAAATTAGTATCATTTACTTATGTCTTTGTTTCTTATTTATAATATCCTATGGGTAAACTAGGGGTAACACTTGTTTATCTTGCTTTAAATTACTACCTTGCCATTTTTATGTCATACTGTGCCATTTTCCAACTTTGCCTATTCTATTTGAATTGAATACTACACTAATTAGATTCTTATACTATAAGGTATAATTACAATGACTTGAGGTTCAATCCTATGACTATGTAGGTAGTGATTTATTTACATTAAGGATAGCTTAGTTACCCTTTTCCTACACTCTCATCATTTTGAAATCACCCTAAGCCACACTCTCACCATTTTGTGAGTATTCTAAGTTTTTACACTCTCACCAATTTATGATCTTGGACCATTTAATGTCTTGTCATTCTCCATCTTATTGAGATGCTCTAAAAATTCCAAAACAATTTATAAAACCAATTTATAAAAACCAAAAACATTAACCACTTCATTGCCTTAAGGATTCTGGGAACCCTCACTAAGTCACAAGAAACCACTTGTCATTTAGTTTCCCCATGTTTATTGGCCTAACATCCCATTTTCTTACCATTTTTGAGCTCATTCCCATATTATTCTACCATATCCATCATGTTTTCTTCTTCTCGTCATTTTTTTTCTATCTCATTTCCTAAGAGAACTACATTTGGCCTAAAGTTTTTATTGGATCTTACATCCATGGAACTATGTAGATAGCATCCAGTTTCAAAATGCATTTGGAGCTATCTTAGACACCCCCTTCGTATTATTCTATTCCCCCATTTTATTTGTTTGTTTAATTGTCTCCTATCTTTTAGGGGTAATGTTCATTGTCATGTTGATGTCATTTTCTTTTTACTAACATTATTATTACTCATTGTTTGTTTTGGTTTCATCTTATTCTCTTCTTTTTTTCTTTCTTTTTCTTGATGTTTTATTTGTTTGCCTGATTGTTTGCTTTCTTATTGTGAATTGATTTAATCTATGTGTGTTCATTGGGTGATTCCTTAGGCATTATTATTGAATCCATCCGTATTCATGCTTCAACATTATAATCATGGTTTTTATCATTGGTGCATTATTTTCAATTATATATTAGATCATGTGTCAACCCTTATGCATATTTCATCCAAGTGCTCATGGTGTTATATCATGATGTTTATCATCACGTACTATAACAAAAATCATCTCTAGGAGTCTACATGGAAATACAATAATGAAATATCTCCTTGGACCTAGAAACATTCCTGATCTAATCCAAAACATATCCTAAATAGAGTAATTATACAATGAAAGAATTTCCTTCCTTGTTAGTTTAGTTGAGCATCTCCCTAATAACAGGTTGCCGAAATTCATCTTTCTCCTCTATACCAATTTGCCATCATCTTCCACATCATGTTTGCCACTATCGAGGTTTAATGCTTATAATTGTCTTTATAAAAATCATTATATACCATCTCACTTGCATTACCAACTATTCTAATAGCCTTTGGGCAAATCATTGTGTTTACATCTATTTGAAGGATGATGATTATAACTACCTTTGGGAAAATCATTCTCTTTTTTATACCTATTTGGGGCACATTTTTATGGTGATAATGCTTATAACTACTTTTGGGCAAACCATTATCTCTATCCACCCATCTGGGGCATATTTTTATCTTACTAATGATTATAACCGTCTATGGGCTAATCATCATTTTCCCTTTTTATGATTATAACCACCTTTAGGATAATCATTCTCTTGTTACCCTAAGCCTTTTTTAATTATTATAACCACCTATGGACAAATCATCCTATTTATCTACCCTAATTGGGGTAGCTCCATATGCCACTGATTATAACCACCAAAGGGTAAAATTGTCTCTTCTACCCCATTTCATCTTTTTGGTCCACTTGTTTCCTCCTTTTGCGGGACCGATTACCAACCCATTTTCCAATCACTCCCTTGAGGGGGAACCTATAGTTCATCTATTACCATTGAAGTCATAAACATACAAGACCTTTTCATTATTTTAGAAGATGTTATTCTAATTATATATTGTAATGCCTTCCAAAATAGGGGTAAATTATAGACACCTAAAATTGGCCACCAATGGCCTTCGACTGAACTCCAGACCAATTCTTAACAACCATCACAAATTAAGAGTAAGAATAACTAAAAATCTCAAATTTTATTGTGAATCATTCATAAAATTTCAAAATATCATTAATACATCCTTAATTGGGGTATCTTAAGCAACAAAAACCTCTCATAGATTCATCTCTAAGCATCCTGTTGCATCATAACATGCAATTTGGCCTATAGACCCTATTAAGTGGGTCAAGTGCACACATAAATCAAATCTTGAAAGGGATAAAAAGTCTAATCATATGTAATTGAAATGTTAAACCTAATTAAATTCCTAGTTTAATTATCCACATGTAATTAATGAAATTATAAAAAAAAATCAAAATTATGAAATATCCTAACTTTTCATGATTACCTTTTGTGAGTTGTCAAACCTTTGAAAATATCCCAAAATATCTCACCCATGGATATTCATTGTAAATCATTAATTATTGACACCTTTTAACTCTAATAGGGTTAATTAACTCACTTAGGTTAGGTTTGGACCCATTCCATGTTTAAACTACACTTTAACTCACCTTGAGTTGGGGTTAGTTTCTGAGCCTATAAATACAAGCCTAAACCTCTTCATAAAAGGGGCTTAGAAATAATATAGTTATAATGTAGGTTTTATATAAATATTCATAGAAATAATGTTATAATACCAAAATATATAGCTAATACATTAAGCCACAAGCATAATCCACATCAAGAAATCCACCATGGTTCGAAGGAGAGAAGGAGCAAAGAAAAATCCATTTCCAAAAACTCTTTTAGCATAAACTGAGGAAACCATGAACAAATCATTTAGAGCTCTCAAGGAAGGTAAGGATTGTTGTTATTTGCATTTTAGTTAGGTTTTCATTTGTATTTTGTCCATTATGCACCCCTTAAGATCTAGGCTTAGAGATGTTAGCATGTTAGTGTGTTGATTTCATTTTTTTATGAAACTAACACTTGATCTAACCTCCTCTCTATTTCCAAATTCTTATGATCACACTCTTGATAGTAACCAATGTTGATATATACCATCTACAACTTAAGGTATCAGTAAATCTATTTTATTTTCCCTTGATGTAGTTAATATAAAAATTATAGTTAGACAATAACTCTAACTAATGTCTCTAATGAGCATTTAAGTTTGGTTGGGCGAAGATATATTTAAGTCCCAAGTTGTCAGTCTTGAGCTCAAATTTTTTTTCCAATAGATATGCCTCCAAACTTGCAAAACATGCATAATTAATGTAAGATCTAGGTCTTGTGGAGCATAATTTGCCTCATAAGGTTTAAGCTTCCTAGACTCATATGACATAACTAAACCATCCTGTATATTAAATCCTCCAATACTATCCCTAGATGCACTAGTGATTACTAAGAATATACCATTAGTATCAAAAAATATTAGCATATGTGTCAACATAAGCCTCCTTTTCAACTCCTAAAAATATTTCTCATGCTTCTCTGACTATATAAAACTCTTATTCTTCTAATAAAGAGATTTAATTAGGTTATTTTCATAAAATTTAGAACAAATTTCTATAATACCCTGTTAGTCCATAAAACTTCTCACCTCATGCACATTTTTGGGTGTTAGCCACTCCATAGTAGGTAGTATCTTCACCAAATCAACTAAAATTTCATCTATAGAGATAATATGCCCAAAATACTACACTTTTCTCTACAAAATTGCACATTTGGAAAACTTACCATATAGCTTGTGCTTTCTCAAACACTACAAGACCAGCTCTCTATGTTATAGATGTTCTTCCTCATTTTTAGAATAAATGAGGATATCATCCAGAAAAACTAAAACAAAGTGATCTAGATACTCCCTAAACACACTATTAAAGAGATTCATGAATGTTATCAGTACATTTTTTAACCTAAAAGGTAACACTATAAACTCAGAGTGCCCATATTGAGTTTTGAATGATTTTTTAGCAATATATTCTTCTCAAATCCTCAACTGATGATATCCCATTCAGAGATTTTTTTTGAGAGAAATGTTTCCCCATGTATTTGATCAAAGAGATCATCAATGCAATGTAATGGATATCTATTAATGATCATCACTTTGTTCTATATCTTATAATCAATACATAGGCAAAAAGTACTAAATTTATTCTTAATGAACATGATTGGTGCACCCCATGGTGACACTTGGTCAAATCAACCATTTAGATAAAAACACCTATAGTTGAACCCTAAACTCAACCAACTCTAAAATAACCATCCTATAAGGTGCCTTGGATTTTATTTCTAAATGAGTTATTTTATTAATTTATAAATCAAACTCACACTTAGGAGATAATCCTAACAATTCCTCTAGAAACACATCTTGAAATTTCAAAAAGAAAGGGTAATCCTCAATGGATGAGACTCTTGCTTCCTTCATATCATTTATTTTAATAATAAATTTCTAACATCCTTTCTTCTGAGCCCTCTTAAGCCTAATTTTATAAATCTACCTAAGTTTTAACTCCCTTTTCTTACCCTAAATCTGAGTCAATTTCCCAAAATTGTCCTAACACTCTACCTTCTTCAAATAGAAATATACCTTATCTTTATTCTTAGCAAGACAAATCACCCCTAGGATTACATCATATGACCCTAATGGAGTTGTATAAAGATCTACTATAGTAGTTAATTCAAGAAAATAAATCTCAACTTCCATGAAACACCTATTGACTTTAACCGTAGAATCATTCACATATTATGTTGACCATGCATTGATATTGAACCAACTTTCATAAACAACTTAGAAAACATACATGGAGAAATAAAAAACTTTATAGCTCTAATATATATCAAAATGGAAATAGGTTAACCAAAAATACTACCTTGAATCTCAATAGGTGAATCTTGAAAATCAAATTGATGATTGTTAACAACTACATGGATTCTCTGTTGAAAGTTATTTTATTGCATAGTACCCTGAGCTTTTCCTTCAGATTTTCCATAAGTACATTCCTTAGAAAAGTGTTCACCACCATAGATGAAATATCTACCACATGGTCTTTTCATTTCTTCCATCTAGTTCCCCTTGAACCCATATTTGAAACCACCATTCATTTTCTTGCCACCCAAGAAATTATTAAATTTAACATTTTGATTCTTGAACTAATTATTGGAATTCTCATTACTCTTCTAGTTCTTATTCTTAAGAGTCAGTTTGGAACCTCCAAATTTATTCTTAAACTTATCTTTAACCTAAGCAAGATATTTCATCTTAGATTATTACTTAATTGCCTTCTCAAAGACTTAATCCATCATAGATGGCCTATGCACATCTACCTTACATCTAATTTGGGGTTTTAGTCTCATAAGGAACTTTTAGATTCAAAACCTTTCATCTACCTAATACTAAAGAAAATATTTTAGGAACTTAGTGAATTATTCCAAGTACTCATTCATTGAAAGATATCCCTACTTTAGATTCTAAAAATCTGTTAGCCTCTGATCAAAATACAACTAGGGAAACCATTGTTATCTAAAAAACCATGAAGTACTCCTAGGTGGTGGTAGTAGAGTCAAGGTTCATATTGAGATTATTATTTTACCACCATGTTTTTTCTTCTCCATCAAGTTGATATGCTCCCAAAACTTCCTTAGTAACTTATGAATAATTATGTATCTTAAAGTAATTTTCCAATTTTGTCAACCAAGCTTCAACACCATCTCTAACTACAGTTTCATTGAACTTAGGAGGATTTACCTTCTTCATGTCCCATGCATCTTTTGTAGCTACTCAATCCCTCACATTTTATGGCACCACATCATGTTTATGCTCTTATTGAGTCTCTTGATGAGATTCTTTCTAAATAGGGTGGTCTTCTGCCTCTTCTTGATTGACTTCATTAACATGCCCATGCACTTCTTGCTCTAAGGTCATGATTCAATCCCTATTTTCATGCATGGTAATGATTATTTGATCTAACTTTGCTTCTTGATCTATAATAAATTAGTTTGGATCTATTGGAGGGTTGGTGTTTGAATTAATCTAACCTCTAGGTCTATTATGCACCATTCTATTTTATAATTAAAAAGATAATACAAATACATTATCAAACTCATTAAGTCCTAGAGTTTGAGTCTTAGCATTGATACCACAATGTTAGAACCCCATTGGGTTTAACTCAAATAATGATAAATTTTTAAAACTTTACTTTAATAATCAAATTGGATTATTCCTAAGAGATTAGTTAATTGATATTTAAATAAATTCATATTTCATAATAAATTTGTTATGATTCACTTAGATAATGATCACATTAACCAAGTCAATAGAATTATAAACATAGTCCATCACAATGTATAACTACTGATTAACAATAACTCAGTCAACTTTTGAAAGTTAATACAATAATATTATACAATAAGAGAAACTAAACTAATATTTATCAAGTACAATAATATAATGTTTTAACATTAGAGTGTATATACTAAATACAATGTTCCACAAAACCAATGAGTGTCCATAAACTCATTATATGCAAATAAATTAAAATCATGAGTAAGAGTATTTATTGGTTGACTATTGGAGGAGAGGAAGTGCATCATCATAGTGATTTTACACACAAACCATGGACCATAGATCACCCACACAATGCCCAACTAGGGAATAACCCTCTCAACATGGATGAGCAGATGATAATGGTGTAGGTATCAATAATTCAACTATATTAAGTGTGTTGTAAGACTCTAACTACATGCAACATATCATAAATAATTATGTTTATAACATGACATCGTGCATACATGCATATAATCAAACATGTGAAATGATAATGTTTAATTATAAATATGAATTTGGGAAAAGTTTTTATATAGTTTTAATGATCTATTAGATCAATCAAAATCACACACACACAATCAAATATCATATAATCTAAGCATTAAAGACTCTAACTATATACATGAGAATACATCCCATGATAATAATTATTAGTGTCTTTAATAATAGATTTCCAATTATGCATATACAAGAATTTTCATGGATTTATCATACAAATTTAGTATTTAATACCATAGTAATTAAATACAACGATTATATAAATAATCTCATGTTAAATAATAACTTATTACCACAAATATATTTCATAAGTTCAAATACAAACAATGACCAATTTTCATTAAAGCAATATTGCACATATAATTTTTTTTCTATAAAAAAATAATTTCTAATAATTTACCAATTCCTATCAATTAATCCATGTTCACAAGAATTATAATTAAATAATACATTTTATTAATTTCACAATAAATCCTAAGCTAACAAACTAATATTTAAAAATTCAACTTTATTTGTTCAGATCAACAATTTACCAATTTATTCATAATTTATAACTGAACAAATAAATTATAAATTAATGAAATTAATTCTAGTTTGTATATGAACAATCTATTCATTATAAACAAACATCTATTCACATATCAAATTATCCACATAAACATGTATATTAAATATGTTTATTTATATATGTGTACATTTAAAATCCTCTTGCCATTTATTTATAAATGGTATAATGTATACATATAAATGGTCATACATTTATATATATACTTATGTGTGTAATTTTAATCAGTAACTTATATATGTATGTATGTATGTATGTATTTGTGTTTTTATGAACTATTCATAAATAATATACTCATATTTATGTATAATCCATAATTACATATATATGTATGTATATATGTTTGATTTATTCTCATATTTCAAGTTTCCTATTTAAGAAATAAAAACTTTATATAACCTAATTTTTAAAATAAATCTAATAAACATCAATCAAACATTTATTTACCTATAGTTTACACATCTATTTGAAAATAAATAAACCCTCTAACTAATATGTATTTGTCTAACTTATTACTTGTTTGTGTATATCCTAGACAAAATGGACAATAGACCCATTCAAGAGAATTATCATAAATATTAAAAATCCAATCATTAAATATAACTAACTACATTTTATATTTTAACATAGACTATAATTATCTAACTATGAACTTACATATTTACATAGTCAACTTATTATAGTAATACCACAAACATCACTAGTTAAGTATACCCTATAGAATAAATATAATACACTCATAAACATATATAAATGTGTATACATAGTTGAATAAAGAATTATAAACATACACAACCAACTTATAAACTATGTTAAGTCAATTATAACATTCAAGTATTCCATCATAAATTTAAACAATTCAACTCCCATTACATAATTAATTCTTTATAACACAATCGATATTTAATCACATTCACATAATCACTATCAAATACATTCATACACAGGTGACTCACATGTACTTGCATACAGTCCAAATGTAGCAATATATATTTACCAATAACAATAACTTGAATACATAGTCAAGCTAGATTATATCACTCAACCATCTATTCATATTATACCAAAAATTACTCATAATCGACCCAAAATAAATTATATGTAGTTGACATTCAAAAGAGATATATAGACTTCACAAAGTCCTCTTAACATGGTTGAGATATATTAATAATCAGCTACAAACTTGTATACACAAAATTGACTCAGAATAACATAATCCGAAACAACCATAGTTTGTATACATAGTCAATTTAAATAACTTGGTTATGTCTTATAATAACTCCCCATTGTTTATATTGACTCAGACTTACAAAGAATAATAAATCCATGTATATGAATTATTATAAAACCAACACCAAAAACAAATCTTAAAACATGAATTATTAAAATTAACATTTACTAACTCACTATCGACACATAATAAATTTATACATGGTTAACACAACTATATATATATATATATATATATATTCAGTTCAACTAAAGCTCATATAATATTGTCACATACACAACCATATATACATAGTCAACTCACTAAAATTCATTTTAATAAATAAATACAGAGTCCACTATTGAATATATGAAACCTTGTGTTGATCCCTAAACCAAAATGACTCAAACATTTAAAAAAAAATTAGTTGGTTTAACAAAATAACACACTGAGTCTTAAAAACACAACACATAGTCATACTAATAACCATGTGAAATAACACATAGTCAAATAATCAATACAACCCTAGGATATTTTTGAAACATCAAACCCTATCATTCCATATTAATTTTATAAATGAAACAAAACATGGATTCAATTCTATGGGGGGTTCTTCCACCCACAGGGTATAATACCTAACCTTTATAAGGGTTTCTAAATCTAACAAACCATTTTTTTCTTAAAAATCCCATACAAATTCATTCCATTTACTATATAAAAAGAATATAGAATCATAGATTAAAATGAAAGGACAAACCCTACCCCTTATTACCTAAAGTAGTCTTTCTCCTTTGTCTATCAAAATTTCCTTTCTTCCTTCCTCTTCTCCTCTATTTTTCATGGCTAACCTCTAAATCCATGAATTATATTCTACTTATTATTTTTCAATAATGTGCATGCATTTAAAACCCCTAAAATCATGGAAACCCATTATCCATTAAAAAAAATAAAGACTCAACATCAAACCATGAATTCCTAGCATGCTCTCCATGTTTCCCATCTCGACCACTGAACTCATAGAATTATCCTCTATTTCCTCCAACTTGCAATCAAACCTCTCAATGTCAAGCATGGTTTGAATTACCAAGATAACAAAACCAAATGATGCTTCTAGAGATTAGGGTTGATGTAATAAGTTAATTAAAATAATTATTATGTTTTAATAATAGTTTAAATGCCTATCCTTATCATTCAAACATCAAGCTAAATATTAATCAAAACTTTTAAACAATCAATGCCACATGCCTAGGTAATCACTTAGTTAATTAAAACTTAAGTCACCCTAGGTACCTCTTAGGTCTAGGTTAGGTTAAGTTTAATAAAAATCATTTTTTTATAAGTTCAAACATGTAATTTAATTATTTTTCATATATATTCATGTTCTAATAATGATTTTGTTGAAATTTGCAAGGACACACATGTAAGAGGATATGTAATCAATAGAAAATAAAGTCATCTATGAACATGTATAATTAAAACATACTACAATGGAAACCATTTCATAATCCATCAAGAAGGAACCATTGTAATGAGATTGATTAATATCAAAACATGAATCTAAACCATGTAAACTCATCCAAACATAAAATTAATCAACACAATGAAACTTAAATCAACCATGTATTTTATTGTGCTAAGTGGTGTGTGTTGGGTTTATTATCAATTCTCAACACCTCCAACATTTACATCTATGCAATCCTCCCTGATGATACTCTCCCTCCATATCTGACTAGAGAGTAAAATTTCTCCTGCATCCACCTCACAAATACAAATGGTAGTTATCTGGTAACCATGATAATAAATATAAATTCTACCAAATCACATTAATATTGAATAAGTATAATCCACATGCATATATAACTCAAATACAACTAAAAAAATCAAGTAATGAGTCACAAAAATAATCATTAAATGTTTATCCATTCATTAACATAATAAAAAATAGTTTGTTATAGTAGTAATTAAAAAATATTAACCCCATAATATTTGTTTAATAAGAAAATTAAGTTTAGTGATGAAATTGGGATGTAACAACAAGGCATTCAATAATTTAGTTATCTCAAAAAACTAGAAATAAGCTTTCATACAAAATTGTTTTTACTAAAAAATGATTTCATCTCTTTCCTACTATTCAATAGTTGAATTTTAGAAATAACACTAGCTCGTTTTGGGTCAATTGACATACCTTATTTGGTGGTAATGTGACCTAGAAGCTTACCTTATGTTGCATAGAAGAGACATTTTTTTGGGTTGAGTGATATGCCAAAGTTTTTATAGAATTAAAAAATATTTTCTAGATGACTGTTATAATCTAATATACATTTATAAAATATAGTTAGGTCATCCATGTCTACTACTATGCCCTTACCAATCAGGCCTTTAAAATCAATATCCATAACTCATTGAAATATAACAACAACATTAAGTAAACTGAATGGCATTTTCTTGTAGCTATAGGTGCCCCACTTGGTGGTGAATATTGTTTTGGATCTATTTTCTTTGTCCACTAAGATTTTATTATAACATGAGAATCCATCTAGAAAAACATCATCTCTAATCCATTGACTTGTTAAATGACCTCATGAAATGAAGCTAAGGGATAGTTGTCTTTATCTAATGCATGATTGAGATTTTTGAAACTACATAAAGACATATTTCTCCATTTTTATTCCTCATAGGTAGTAGGTTTTCCACCCAAGTTGAACAGCACACCGAGAAGATAATTCTAATTGATAACATATTTTACACTTCTTTCAAAATGAGTAGTTCTTAGACTAGATTTACTAGCCTTTGGCATTGCCCAGAAGGTATAAAATTAGGATTCAAGGGAATGTTATGTGTCATAATATGAGGGACAACACCTTAAAATCATTGTATCTCCACACTATGATATCTTCATATCACATCTTCTTTAATGCTAACATCTCTCATTACTACATTTAGTCCCAACCACCATGTTTTCATGCTTGTCTAGAGTTCTATGTTGAGAATCCTTAAATCTTGACTCAGCTGAGGCTTCTTTTCTAATTTAAATTCTATGCTACCCAAATCAAATAATATCTCTAATGATAAAATTTCTTTTATAATATGATTATCTTTTAGCAGAATCTCTCCATTAGAGTTCTATTATTTTTATTTGAAATAAAGACTCTCTTATTTATCAATGACATGTGCATCAAAAGTATTGGAGTTAAATATGAAATAAATTTTTTTCTTATCATCATCAAAAACTTAAAAATTATTTATGCTATCAGGCATAAAGGGATAAGGAACTAATTCTAATGAAATTTTTTTTAGGTCAATCTTGTCTAATGGTGTGAGGTTCACAACTGAAACAACTAATGAATCAACCATTGCATTCTCTTCTCTAAGAATGAATGAAATATTAAAATCATTAAAAGACTCAATTAAATCCCATGCACAATATTTATATTTATTCAAATATGATATCTTGCATTGAACTTTGTTATGTACCTAGTTGATCTTGAATTCAAAATCACCAAAGACTCTTAATTTATGGACATCAAACTTGATTATAAACTGTAGACCCAAAAATTAAAGATTCATAATCCATCATGTTATTAGTATAAGTAAATTATAATCTATAATATGAAACATATTTCTTACCATTGGGATCAATAAGAACCATACTATCCCTAGATCCTCACTTGGAATGCGTTCTATCTAAATACAGTGACCACATACCTAAATTTTGATTATGATCAAACATTTTATTCTTAACTTGTTTGGCTACCAATGTGTAGACACCCACATCTATAGAATTGAAGTTAAATTTCTCATTGATTACATTATACTCTATTATCATCTATTTAATTCATGGTTCTATGTCAATTTTGATTTGATTTTCCACTCCTCTCCATGTTATCCACATATGGAAAAAAAGAGTTTCCATATAACCATTGAGTTATCTTGAAAACTCTATGCTTAGTAGCATACCATATGATTTAAGTATATCAACTAATTATATGTCTATGAAGTGATTCACTCTTGGCTCAACTTGAAACTACATATGGAAATTCAATAACTCACCTACAACCTTGAATTTAGACATGTCTAAATGAACTAGCACCTTATATTATTTCACATGAAACAATCCTAACTTATTGTAAACACCTTTAATCATAACATTAGCTGATGTACCATAATTGACAAGATAATTATGAAGATCATTACTAGAAATTTTGATTATAAGAAATAAGTGGGACTTCAACCCTAATTTTATGTATTATGACATTGGTATTTTCATGGATTTTTATTTGGGCTGACTATTATTGTTTGTAAGAGACTTAAGAATCAAATCCCTTTATTGAATGATATGTGATAATTTATGGAGATTTATGTTTTATTTATTCTTTATCTTGTCTTTCATGATGTTTTACCTTGTTTTGATAGTGAAGGGTTGATTTTCATTTGAATTTGGTGGAGGTGGATTATTTCTAGCTTTAGGATCAAGTGGTGTGGCAACATTATCTGGTAGAGTTGAGGTAGTCAGTGGTTGATGTTCTCTAATGCTAAGAGTGGAGTTTCTTATTTGCTATTATTCAAAGGCTTGGATATCATTGGCATTCTCTTCAAGCTCATTGTATGCTATTTTAGGAAAATAAAAAGTTTCTAGGACCATGGATTTATTAGGATACTTTGATAAACTAAAAGCATTTGAACTACTCCAAGTATTCTGATCATTCAGGATAACTTCATATTCATCAATTTATTTATACAATATGTCAAAGGATAGAAATTGTTTGACACAATCAAGTTCACCATGTTGGGTTGTGCTATGGAAAATCACTAATTGGGCAAGGAAATCTCTATGATGTTAATCTCAAGCAATTTTTTAGATGAGGACTCAATTTTTTTACCAACTCTATTGAAGGTCTTGTAATTTCATTAATAAGTGAAATTTAGAGTTGTATTTACAATACTTGAGCTACCTAATTATTTTTTTAGGTTCATAAAATTATTTGTCAATCTTTAGACCATTATTTTTATTGCATATAACTCAAGGTTGGCTAAATATTGAGGGGAATTCTACTTATTTTTTTTTACAATCATAACTAAAGCATGATTTTAAGATTAAGGAATTACTTTGATACCATCTAGATTGAGAAATCATAATTTATTATTAGGGTTATCATGAGCTAATCTAAATTTTTTCATGATTAGGAGAGGATATGGTAATGGAACATTTTATTTTTTAGGAGGGATTAAATTTAATACTAACATGATTAGGATAACATTATGAATGGGTCCTTCATGTGACCTTATATATTGAGTTACTTATCTAAATTTATTATTTTAGCATATAAAAGGGGAATTTAAATAACATTTGGATATCTCCTTAATAACATGTCCATATAAAGATCTAAGGCATTTTAAAATATTTCTAGGGCTAACTAAGCATTTAGCCTATACAAATATGTTACCTTACTATACATATTTTGAAAATTCACATTTAAATTATGTATAGGATCATTGGATTACCTTTGAATATAATAAAATGGATAATATAAGATGCTTGGATCAACTACTTGACCAAACTGGGATAAAAACATGGTATTCAATTGATTCAATCATGTGATTGAATTATCTAGGAGATTAAGGAACAAGTAATAAGTTTTATCAATAAAAGTGAATGGAAATTACCTACAAGATGCATCTTCATGTTCAAAATTAAGAAACCATAAGGATGTTTTATAATATGTAATGTGCTCTTCTATAGTATTTATAGTGTTTGGAGTGAACTTTGGAAGATAACTCTCAGTGTGTCTAGGTAAATCATGGATGTCACCTAGAACATTTATGGTTGATCCAAGTAGCCAAGATGAAATCATTTGGACTAGTATATTGGTGATATATTATGGGGATGATATGTTTGGGCAAACTAACCTTATATCTCTAATGTAACAACCCCACTAGGTTTTACTAGAATAGGGTAATTTTTTAAAAATTATTTATACATATTCATACATTAGATTTCACAATGAGAAATCTAACTAGTGATCCATAATTAAAAAAATTAAA
>JARHVA010007555.1:655000-656705 GCA_037957365.1 Torreya grandis
GATTTTTACTGAATATCATTTAAAATCTAATGTATTGAGACATTTTTAATACATTTTGATAAATCCATAGATATTATTAAGTAAAACATCTTAATAAGAATAAAATAACATAATCATATAACAACATTATCTATGTATTGCAATCATAAATGAAATCATGTAATCATACTAATGTAAGCATCAAAACATAACAAGATCACAACAAAAGTTTACTAGTAGTCATCTAAATGTAGATAATGAAAAAGACATATTAAATCTATTTAAAAATACGTAATAATCACAAAACAAGTTATTTTAATGTGTTGTGTGTGTAGGTATCTATATTTTTATCTATCGCCCCCTAACATCTGCATCTACACTAGCCTCTGCAATGATGTTATCCCTCTATCACACTATGATGAATTGATTTATCCTGCATCTACCTCACAATAATGAAATTAGTTATCCTGAAACATAATTATATTCATAAAATATTTTTATATAAACTAAAAACATAATCATAATGTACATAATATAGAAATATAGCTAACTCATAGTAATTTAATCATGCAATCTAAGCAACATATAACTATCCCATATCAACATAGGGCATAAATATTAATTAAATATTAATCAATAAATTAACAATCATAATAATCCTTGGATCAAATAGGTTATTCAACTTAGAAAAAAATAAAGATGTAACATCATTCCCCCCTAAAGCTGGTCATCATCCTAATGACATTTATTTAAACACAAGTTTTATAATTTAAACATTATTTAACATAAAAATAAAATAATATCAAGTAATGGCATCAAGTAAACAAAAGTGGAAAAAATCCTAAAAAATTCAACATAGTCCTCTCAAGCAGCCCTATCCTTAGAATATTGGTCCCAATGGACCTTGTACTATGACACCTCTCTATGACACAAACTAAGTTGTTGAGTGTCAATTATTATGACTGGCTCTATTTTGACCACCCCAAGATCCATTACCTTTAAAGCATTACAATCCAACACATGTGAAAGATCAACAACATACTTTTTAATATAAGACACATGCAAGACATTATGCAAAAGAGCTAGAAATGGTGGCAATGCAAGCCTATGTGCTATAGGATTGATCACTTCTAGAACCTCAAAGGGTCCCACATATCTAGGTAAAATTTTAGCCAACTTTCCAAACTTAATTGAGTTTTTATAAGGCTTAACCCACATAAACCTTTATCACCTATATAAATCTACCTTGTTCTTTTCAAATGAATCATAAATTTTCTATCTATAGTTGGCATTGGCCAACCTCTACCTGATTATTCTAAATTTATATTCCATTTCTTTGAGCATTTCAAATCCAAAGATTACCGTATCCTCTAACTATCCCAATTGATTGGTGTCCTTCATCTCCTTCTATATAATTCCTTAAATGGAGCCATTTTCAAATCATATTGGTATGATTTTTTGTAATAAAACTCAACCAATGGAAGGCACACCTCTCACTTGTATTTTTGATTCAAGAAATACATATGAAGGATATCCTCTAACACCTAATTAACTCTTTCTATTTGACCATCAGTTTTTGAGTGATAAACAGTGATGAAACTCAACTACATACCCAAAGTTAAATTAAAATTCAATCAAAATCTAAAATTAATTATTGGATCTCAATTTGAAATGATATTTTAGATAAATGCATGCAATTGATAGACCTCTTTCATGAATCATTTTT
>JARHVA010007556.1:0-82500 GCA_037957365.1 Torreya grandis
AAAATAGAATATTTTTCCCAAAAAAAGGATTTGATTTTGTAGAGGACTTAGTTAGGTTCCCTAAAATCAAGATGAGTTGTACAAAATATATATAGATAGGGTACAAAACTACTTTTAAATATTTTGTGCATTATACAAGTTATAAAGACTTTCAAGGGATGAAAAAAACTTTGGGAAGAATATAGAGACTTGTAATAACTCACTATGTTAATTTAATGATTCATAAAAAATCCTAAGTCTTCTTACCAAATCTCTCATCTCAACTAATCAAAACTAGCATAGTGAACATGATGGTGAAAAGGGTGAAAATTATAAGTGGGAGTCTTTTTAATGTGTTATTTATGCCTCTAAGGCCATGGAGGGTATTTAAAATTGTCATCCACTCCATTTTATGAAATTTCATGGATAAATTATTCCTTTTTGGAATCCAAGTGTGCAAAGTATGGGAAAAAAAGAGTTTATTTAAATGCAGGCAATGATGGCTCACTTGTATAAGTTTCTAGATGACTAAGAATGCAACCAATGTATGGAGAGGCATGTTTGAAAGCCTTTACTATAATTTAAATCATCATACCTATCCCTAGTTAGTTTTGGGACGTTCAAATAAGTCCAAATGATGAAGAACATTTCCTTGTGCAAAATGAGAACTCCTATGCCACATTTCAAGAGTTTCATGACTTGAAGTGACACTTGTGCTCCTTGAATTTGCATTATCAATTTCACATATTATTTCCATGCACAAGAAACTCATTTTATTAGCTTGATAAATTTCCTTATGACCTTTGGACTTATCTCTTCTCCTTTCTCTCTCAAGTTTTATAAGAACTAGCCATTTTGGGCTTTATAAATTATGCTCCACCAGAGTATGGTGAAACCCTACTCATTTGCATACCATGAATAAATAAATACTTAATTTTTTTTACCTCTTTCATGAATATTCAGTGTATTTTACTTTGATGATTGATATTTCTTAGTGATGACTCTTGTTTCCTTAGCATGTCATCTCGTTCTATCACCTATTTGTAGTTGGAAAGCTTCTTTTTGTAGGTCATGTGAAGTTCTCTAGGAAGTCTCAAGGTTGAATGAGTTAGCCTATTAAATAGTGTCATTATAGACCTTTTGTCTATTCTTCCTAGCCTAAAGATTCACCACAACCTCATAATGAAATATTTATGTGATAAGATGTAGATTGGAGAAGTGTATGTTTGGTTAGTCCCTTGTTCTCATGTGTAACATGTAGCTAGTTGGTAGTCATCAACTAATTTGGTGTATCAAATCCTTTAGGATAGTTTGCTTTCATTTTTCTCTCTCCCTTTTCCCTCATAAACATAGGTGTAGTATTAGTATATAAGTGGTACATCAAGGGATCTAGTCTCATATAGAGATTCACCTCATTCTTAGGATCACTCATAGAATAAAGGTGTTTCAATTGTGCCACTTGGATGAGAAGAGCTAAGACATCTCCTCAAAGGGTGAAAATCTAAGTGACAAATTTTTTTGACATGCCCAATGGGACTCTTAGGCCAAGAAGTTGAATGATTTTTGGTGTTGTCTCTTAACACATCAGCCTTTGGAGGAATCTATCTAAACATCAATGGTAAATCTGAGATTACATAAGCTAGTCAAGTAGCCTAGGTTTTCCTTTTGAATATTGTTGATAATCATTCCTTATGTTCTTATTTTCTAGTGAATTTCCATGGCTGAATTTGATGTTGAGTATTATTTTACACAATTTGGTGAGGTTTATCAAGCTTATATCATCCCCTATAATCCTTGTCATAATTATTATCAACTCCAATATGACCCTTATCAACCTAGCCATGAAGTGTATCAACCCTATAACCATCTTTCTCAATATCTTGTTCCTATTCAACTTAGTCACTTCTCAAGTCAGTCTATTTCAACCTTAAAGCAAAATTTTATGGGCTATGAGAATTACATGTTGGATCTTGTTACACTAAGGGGACATGGTCAAGATGTTCCTAGTCATATTATTCATAAGGTGAGAGATAAATTAGAGATGGTTAAAAGAGAGTGGCCACCTATTGAGTGAGCCAATTGGCAAAGGCTCACAAGTGAGATGATAGATGTGAGTGGCATTGTTTCATCCTTAGAGGATAGGATAAGAATTCATGAAAATCATCCTCACCAAACCTATCAACATTTATATCCACTTCCTCAAGATTTTTATTAGGCTTACATGACTCCTACTCATGAGCCTAATCAAGCTTATCAAAGTCATCCTTTTCTCAATCAACTAGAAGAGAGAGTTGGAAAGATGAGCCTTATTTTTGAATAAAACCTTGATAGGAAGATTGAGTTATAAAATAAAAAAATGCATTAGTACATTTCATTAGAAAATAAAGTGGAATATAAGCATCATTTCCCTCTCCCATTACACCCCCACCTTAAAAGAAGAATTCTAGATATGAGATTCCAAGTTGGAGATAAGGTGGAGAATATAAGCCTAAGGAGATCCCAAGTTTCTTGAACACTTCATCCAAATTAAATCACCACATCAAGAAGAGAATCCTAATCCTAACATCCTAAGCTGGAATAAGATAGTGGAATCATGGGGAAAGAAAGAGGATAAAATTCTAGACAAAGAGTGTGAGGTTGAGAAAGACTTTGATCCTATGCAAGTTCCTCTCATCCTTCCTCAAGAGACCTCTTATTATCCATGTCAGCCCTCTTGTACTCATAATCATCATGAATATTCCTATGAAATGAAAGAAAGAATTTTCCAAAATAACCTAGCCTAAAAAATAGAAGGGTTATAGTCAAGGATGAAATTTCTAAGTTAAGGTGTGATGGAAGGTTTAGATCCCAAAGAAAATCCTATGCCTAAATAAACCCCATCTAACCTTCCTCAAGAGAGTGCTCAAGATAAATCAGATGTTAATGAAGTGATTATAAAATGGAAGGAAGAAAACCAAGACTTTTTATCTCAAGGTCTACCTTCCCTTCCTCAAGAGCTTCCAAAAGAATCCCTTACAATTCATTCTCAATTTCATGTTAAGTTCTATGTTCCACCTCCACCAACTAGTTCATATTTTTCTCACCCCATCACCCTTTGACTTGATATACCTATGGTATGGCAACCTAAAGAGGAGTATTTGGTTGAGGAAAATTCATAACTCTTTCTTGAAGAAAATATAGCTCCTTGGTAGCCTCATTGGGCTAAGTCCCCTGATTTCAATATGCCTAGTCTTGGCATCACTAAGAAGGAGAAGGAGATTGAAGATATTTCAGACCTTGAGAAGAAAATTCAATTTATGATAGTTGATATAAAACTTGATATCACTCAAGAGGTCCTAAGTTTTGAAGAAGAGGTGAGTCCTTGTGTTGAGTCTTCTTGTTTGGTTGATAATGAAGAATGCCTTATTTATGTCAAGGAAGAAATATTGGATGAAGTCTTTTTGGATTATAAAGAAGAGTTTGAAGGAAATTCTCTTGTTTTTACCCTTTATGATGCTAATAAAAAATAATATGAGGACTTGTGGCAGAAATTTGAAAACATTTGTAATGAGTTTGAGTATCTCAAAGGCTCTAAAAACTCCTTAGAGATGATTACAAGTGATGGTAAGCAAGATGAAAATTTTCAAAATGTCATATATGAGAAAGAGAAAATATCACCTCAGCTTTTGGAGGTCAAAACAAGCTTCTATTAGCCTAAATATTCCAAGGAATAAGAAACTACTCCTCTTGAAATCATGCCTATAAAGAAGATGCAAGTTGATCATGAGATAGAGAGTGGGCAATAATATGAGGTATGTGTACAAGACCAAGAGGAATATATTGAAATTGGAGACCTATTTGAAAATAGTCTAATTTAAAGAATAATAAGTGAAGTGCCAAGAAATAGGTCTGATTCATCAAGTATCTAATCGAAAGAGTAACATGCTTGGCACTATGATTCATTTCATGAAGAAGGAGATGTAAGGAACTTTCCTTTTGATCCTATAAAGGGAGGTATGATTAATTTTTAGTTGTACATATTGGTTTGTTTTTATGATTTTTATAAGTGCCTTGAGCACATGTGCGTGTGTGTGTGTCTTGTTAGTATATTTACTTTATTTGGTGTGTGTCCTTTGTTTTGTGTGTTTGAGGTAGTCAATTGGTCTTGTCTTAATCAAAACATGGTTATCAAGTGTTAGGTATTCTTGTGTTGCTTCAGAATTTAGATGACTCCATAATCCCAATGGAATAATAAGGCTAATGATCTTTACTATATCAGGCATGCTACCCCTATGAGTCACCAATTTATTAACCAAATTTGACCCTATAAGTCAAATTAGGACTCTTATAGGTAAAAACTTGATTTTTAGGTGTTTTAGGGGTATAATATTATGTCAAAAGGTGTATTATAGGTCATTTTATGTCATTATATATCATATTATCCTTGGTCATTAGTCATTTTAATATTTGTCTTTTTGAGTCATTTTAGGGGTAAAAAAAGGGCAATTTTCTTGAAAAAAGGGTATTTAATGACTTGTATGATCTATTATGGAAATTTTAAGGTTTAAAAGGATGATTAAACATAACATGTGTCCTAGTAAGTATTTATTAACTATTAATAACTAAAAAGCGGTAGGTTATTCATAAAAAAGGGTAGTTTTTTTTGAAAAAATGAGCATTTAATGAGGTGTAAATATTTTTACCAACTCCTATGGCTGAGAAAATTTCATTAGTGTCCCTTGGTATTAAATAAACTTACTTAAATGATCATTTTTATTATAAACTTTTAAAAAATAAGAAAACCACTTTTCTCTTCTTCCACTAGGCTTGGCAAGCAAGAATGACCTTTAGGTTTATACTTGGTATGGTCAACAAGAGAGGTTTCAAGAAAAATTATCCCATGGGTGTCTTATAAAATAAATTATATTCCATTTTTTTTTTTTTTTTGTAGATGAATCTTGGTCTGTACTTTATGAACCATTCCTAAGAAGTTAGACTATATATTTTGATTACTAATTTATTTACCCTATAGGTTTTGCCTTGGTTTGGACAAGTCCATACAATTAACTTGATGATATTGGTTATAGATGATGTTGAATAAATCCTCAAATTATTACCATGATTTTTTAGTGGTTAAAGGTGTTTGGATATGCAATTAATCTCAAGTTATAAGTGAATGCACCATTCTATGTTGTAGGCACTTTTTCACCATTTGAAGGATCTTCATGCTTTAATAGTGGTTTTGGAGGATAAATATATATTTTTTACATGTTTCCAATGTTATATTGATATCCCCACATTCCAAGATAATATTCCAAATCATACTCCATGGGGGTGCAGTCATAAAACATCATGCAGCTAGTTTTCTCAAAGACTATCATACACAATCATCTAGGTGAGCTATGCAGGGTTATAAATCACATCCATGGAGTCATAAGGAGTTTTAAAATGTTTATAAATATCTTTAAAACATATAAAAGTAGCTAACCTTCCATATGGTGTAATAAAAAGGGAATATTATAGTCATATGCAACATTTTCATATAATCTTACCATTAACATGCACCTACAGGTGACCTCATAGGACTCAACATGTTGAGAAGTAGTTTTTAAGCTAAGCTAGGTTATTTAATATTAAAGGAGTATATTTTTAATTTTTTATATTAGACTACAACTCATTAAATTCCAAACATAATGTATACTTCCTAATCCTATATTACTGCTGGTACATGAAGATATTAACCTATAGGTGGCATTAGCATAAGACTGAGAATACTTGGATGGAGAAGTTAGAGTATGGTATAACTTACTTGGGAGTTCTAGTATGAGGTTTTTTACATGGTAGACCTTTTATAGTGTTAAATTGGAAAATTAAATCATGGATCACCTTCTAGGGTCAGATGATTGAGTTATGGGATAAAATCCTTAAAAGTATAGAACAAAGGCCTAAGACATTTTGGTAGAAGTCATATAACCAGGTTATAAGGACTTTGACCACTCCTAGTGCACTCATAATTTAGTCTCCAAATATGAGAAGGAATTTTAATTTTTTTTAGGGTAGATATTTTATGGTGTTTGTTTATTATAAGCCTCAAAGATGCCTTTCTAAGTACTAAAATTGTGCATTCACATCTACAGGATTTCACCTTTGAAGTGACCTAGCACCCAAGGTTGTAAAATAGATCATGTCATCATGTATCATGGTTATTGATGGTGAAGGGATAATTAATGATCTAAATATCATCTAATAAAGAGAATGATATATTTTTTTTCAAATCCCATACATATCTATAGGGGTGTCTTAAGCCTTGAAATACCCACCTATAGCTATATGGAGATGAAAGGGTACTTTGGAGTAATAAATAAATAAGGATTACTTTGAAATAATTTATTGAACCTTATGGGTAATATGAAATCAAGATAACTCATTAAATTTATAGGATAATTATGTTAGGCATGGTATCAAGCCTAAAACAGGCCTACATAGGATTTTCTAGGCCAATATTCACCTACAACCAACTATGTTTGACTGTATGCAATAGTGAGCTAAAGGGTGATGATTATTAATGATTGGTATTTTACAAACATGAGTGAAGAGGTTAAAAAACTAATATATGATCTTGGAAATTATAAAATAGGCCTCATATACTATTTTCAAGTCTGGTCCATCCTAAACCACCTACAAGTACAGTACCTTGGGTAAGAACATAGTCTGCAGTTTAAGATAGTCAATTGGAGAAGTATGCAATGAGAAGTGTTGGAGGGGTATAAGATGATAAATGTGTTTTAAGGATATAAAAAATTATTTCATACATTTCAATAGGATCTTAATAGTTTAAATTAAGAGAGAGAGGGCTCTAATATTTTAATACATAGTCTATATAGTGAAACCTTGCACACAATACCTCTTCTAGCAATTTGTCTCAGTTTTTAGTGTTTTTGGAAGGTATGATCATATGAAAAAGGGATTAATTTTTTTGGATAATGTATTTACAACCTATATAATCTATTACAATGACCAATTGGCTTGAGTAAATAGGGTAAGTGCCCTCTATTTTGTCTCAAACAGAGGGCACTCCCCTTATGAACTAATTCTATAGTCTTTAAGAAGATGAGACCAAAGTGTAGACCAAAATATATAAGGACATTTCAATAAGGTTTAGGAAGTTGAAAAACATATAAAAAAACATTAGGAATAAATTACATAAGGGATAATCTTAGAAAAGTGTCTTATAACTACAAGGTTATAGTCAAGACTAAAGGGTAGGGTTTTGTCCTAGTGTCCAAATGGGGAGTCACTTTCACTTCCACCTTGAGATGAGAATTATAACCTATTTAATAATTTTTATGGGGTCACTAAATATATTTATAAACTCTTTGAATTCAAATAAACCCCTGATGAATCCACTTTTATCTCAAATATAGTCCAAACATGCAGGAAATGTGAAAACAAGCTCGATAAGGTGAATTTAAATTCTCGCATCTTTCATGAGGCTTTACATGGATGTAAAGGAACTTTAGAGGGGTATCAATGGTACTAATATTTGATATTATGGAATTTGTTTTCAAATTCAATGTCTCATCTTTATGAATGAATCTTAAGAGGGTAAAATACACCTAGACTCACCAAAACCCTTGTTAGTGACCAGTTTGAGGAAATAAAGGAGATAAAGCACAAAAATTGTATAGTTTTCCTAGAAAAAGGATTGGATGTTGTATAGTACTCAGCTAGGCTCCCTACCATTAGGAGGAGTTATATGAAATCTATATAAATAGGGTATAAACCTACTTCTTTTGACTATTTTGTGTATTGTGTAGGTTATAGAGACTTTCAAGGGATGAAACAAAATTTAGGAGGAAGCTAGATACTTATAATAACTCACTATATTCATTTAATTCTTCATCAAAAGTCCTAAGTGTGTCTACCAAAGCTCTCATCTCAGCCATTCAAAACTGGCATAGTGAACATGATGGTGAGAAGGCTAAAAACTATAAGTGGGAGTCTTTTTAAGGTGTTTTTTATGCTTATAAGTCCATGGAGGGTCTTTCCAAGTGTCATCCACTCCCTTGTATTAATTTTAATTGAAAACTAATGCCTTTTTGGAATCTAGGTGTGCAAGGTGTGTGAAAGAGGATTTTCTTTGATTGTAAGTAGTGATGACTCACTTCCAAAAGTTTTCAGATGACTAGGACTATAACCAACACATGGAGAGGCATGTATAAAACCCTTACCTCTCATTATAGTCATTATACTTATCCTTAGTTAGTTTTGGGATGTTCAAATAGGTATAAATGATGAAGATAGTTTTCTTGTACAAAATGAGAACTCCTATGCCACATTTCAGGAGTTTCATGACTTGAAGTGACACTTATACTCCTTAAATTTTCATGATCAATTTAACATCATATTTCAATGCACAAGTAACTCATTTTATCAGCTTAAAAAGTGTCTTTATAACCTTTTAACTTCTCTCTTCTCTTCTCTCTCTCAAGTTCTATAAGAACTAGCCATTTTGCCCTTTATAAATTATGATCCACCTAAGTATGGTGAATCCCTAATCATTTGAATACCATGGATAAATAAATAATAATAATTTTTACCTCTTCCATGACTATTCATAGTGTGTTTTATTTATATGATTGATCTTTACTAGTGATGACTCTTGTTTCCTTAGCATGTTGTCTCATTCTCTCACCTATTTAGAGTTAGAAAACTTATTTTTGTAGGTCATGTGAAGTGTTATAGGAAGTTTCAATGTTGAGTGAGTTAACCTATTCAATAGTTTTATTATAGACCTCTTGTCTAGTCCTCCTATCCTAAACATTCATCATAACCTCATAATGAAATATTAATGTGAGAAAATGCAGATTGAAGAAGTGTATATTTGGTTAATCCCTTATTGCCATGTTTAACCTATATCTATTTGGTATTAATCAAATAATTTGGTGTATCACCTCCTTTAATATAGTTTGATTTCATTTTTGTCTCTCCCTTTTCCCTCATAATCATAGGTGTAGTAGTGGTCTAAAAGTGGTACATCAAGGGAAATATCCTTATCTAGAGATTCACCTCATTCTTAGGCTCACCCATAGCCTATAGGTGTTTCAATTGTGCCACTTGGATGAGGAGAGATGATACATATCCTTAAAGGGTAAAAATACAAGTGAAAACAAGTCCAACCTACTTTTATCAATACTGGGTATAATATATTAGAGAACATGAAGAAGAAAAAATCAAATATTACATTGCATGAGCTTGCCTAGATCACTAAAAAAAGATATTTTCTCTTGAATTCCCTGATATATAGACCAAATCAACCCAAACCTAAACCTATTCACACTAACATTCTCATACATAATAATAAGGCTGAGTTTCTACTTTTCTTCCTTACCATTAAGATATTTGGGAAGAACCTTTATAGCTATCTAGTTGATTCAAGAGCCTCAAAAAATTTCATAACTATGGGAATTTATAAAAAATTATGGTTAAAACCTATTACCTTAGACAAGATATTAGTCTAATTGGACAAGTTTTGGGTTAAGGTAGTGGGAAAACTCTTAAATGTTTATATGCAACTAGAATATGAACCTAGAGTCTAATGGTTTATGGAAAACCAAGTGGTGTAAATATTGTAGGCTTATGGGATGGTGCTTAGTAAGTATTGGTCCAAAGCCCTTAATGGTTACATGGCTATAGACTTCTCCCATATCTGGTTAAATTAGAGAGGAATGGCCAATCAAATCCATGTTGATAGATATCCTAGGATGAAACATATGATCATAGAATAAAATACAACCAATGAAAAGTTAAACATGGTATATTTTGGCATAGACGTTTACATTCTATCTATATAAAATGCTAAGAGAAAAACCTATGAAGACCCTATGTTATTGAGTCTTTGGTCTTTGTACATTGATGGGGCCCATTCTAAGTAAATTTTTAGACCCATAATTCTACTCATTGATGCTCAAGGAAGGTGATACCTAACTATCTATAGGATATAGTTCCCTTGTACTAATAACCTTGTAGAATATGAATCCTTTATCCTAGGGCTACAAATTGCCTTGAAGCATAGATTCATGAAACTAAAATAATTTGGGGATTCTGAGCTATTAATCAACTAGGTTAGGAGAAAATTTCAATCCAAATTGTCTTATCTAAAGAAATATAAGCATCAAGTATGAAATTTGATATAAATTTTTAGTGTTTTGAATGTCATCCCCATTCCTAGAGAGGAAAACTAGGCCATTGACTCACTGGTAGCCTTTGCTAAAAATATAACACCCTTAAATTACTTAGGTTTGTATAATTTATTGATAAAATTTATTCCATGCCCATTTATCCCAAACAATGTAAAAAACCTTCAAGTTTTCAAGGATAACTACCATATATTAGAATTCCTTAATATTTCAGGATTCTTTGATGCCCAAGTTATATACAATGAAAATAGAAATGACTATGAAGATGAGGATTGTGATCAATATGGAATTATGAACCCAAAATAAAATCAAGTTACCAAATTTATGGTCTCCCTCAAAAGAGTGTTTGACCTTTATAAGTCTACACATAGACTAGAGAAACCAATATGCCTAGACCAACCATAAAGGACTAACAATTTGGGATTAAAAAAATAGCCCAAATATGTTCATATATTCCTAGATTACACTCCCATTTAGATTGAACAACTCATAAATTTATTTACATGATATAGAGACATTATTTATTGGGCCTATGGAGGCCTTAAAGTCTTCGACCCAAGTGTAACCATGCATACCATCCCACTTAAACTAAACCAAAAACATTTTAGATAGAGGTAATGACTCACAAATATAATTTTATAGCTCCTTATCCACAAATAGGTTCATAAGATCTTATTGAATAGGATCATTTCCCAGTCTACCACTCTACATAAGTTGCCAACCTAATGTACATTTGTAAAAAGAGTGGAGAAATTTGACTGTCAATTTCATAAATATTAATAGGGATTATTATAAGGATAATCAACATTTTACCTCTTTGGATGAGGTGATATAAATGGTGAGTATATCTTATATTAAATCCTTCTTAGATGGATTCTTAAGATATAATCAAGTTTTGGTAAAACCAGAAGATAAGACAAATATTGCATTCACAACCAAGTAGGGAACCTTCACTTAATCAATGTTGTTCAATTTTATCAATGTGGGACACCTTTTGGAGAGCCATGGAATTTTTTTCTGAAGTATTTCTGGATTAATTTATAATTATTTATATGGATGACTTGACCATTTTCTCAAAGTTTAGTTCTAATCATGTCCACCATCTATAGAATATATTATAAAGGTGCAAAAGGTATGGTATCTCCCTCAACCCAAACAAAAGCATATTTGGCATCATGGAAGGTAATCTCCTTGGTTATTTTATCACCAAGGAAGGTATTTATATTGATCCTTAGCATGACAAAATAATTTATAAAATACCTCTTCCTAATAGTAAAAAAGAACTAAAATCTTTCTTTGGCAATAATAACTTTGTATGCACGTTCATATCTAACTTTGTTGAGATTGTTAAGCCACTAAATGTGATGTTGAAACAAGAAGATAAATTATAATTAACACCTAAAAATATTAAAAACTTCCAAGACATCAAGTACACCATCATGTAGGCACCAATATTGATGAACCCATAACACATAAAGGACTTATACCTCCATTCCTTCACTTTAGAGCACACCATATCTATGGTACTCACTCATAAATTAAATGGGGATGAGAATCTAATATAATTTATAATTAAAAACTTAAAATATGTAAAAGCTAAGTATTTTACCCTGAATAAGCATTATTATGCCTTGGTAAAGGATGTGAAGAAGCATTGGCACTACATCCTCATAAATGAATTCCATGTTATCATTCTAGATTCAACCATAAAACTCATATTGGGACATAATGAGTTGGGAGATAACAAAGGTTGATGGATGGATAATTTTCAATAATATGACCTAGATATAAACCCTATCAAGCTATTTTAAGGTTAAGGTCTCACTTAAATAATCACCAAATTCATCCAACAATCATTGTGGTATAATTGGACCAATCAAAAATGGTTTTCCAAGACTGGTACAAACTAATTATCCATTATCTCCTTTATGGGAATCCTCCTCAAAAATTGAGTCAAAAAACAAAAATGGATCTTAGACTGAAGGTAAGAAATTGCATGTTGAATAAAGGAGTGTTCTACCAAAAATACTATGAAAGCATATATCTCAGATGCCTATCAAAAAAAGAAGTGAAATAAGTCATGAATAGCTTCCATGGGACACTATATGGTGGTAATTCCTTGGGAATTAAAATAACCCATAAGATCTTAAAAGTTGGAAATTAATTACCCACCATCTTTAAATATGTCTACACCTACCATAAATGCTAGGATTTTTCCAAGAAGGAATTTTGTGCAGTAATGCCCCTTTAACTTGCGATAGAGGAGCATATTTTTTCTCAATACGGACTTAAATTCATAAAATCATCAACCCAAATTCATCATCTATCCATAAGTCCATACTCATATCCACTGATTACTAAAAAAATGGATAAAATCAATATTAACTGAGAATAACACAAATAAAGAAGTGATCAAGTTCATTGAGGAGAACATAACTATATGGTTTGAGACTCTAACTTCATTAGTCTGTGACAATGGTCCTACATTCTATTCAATTGAGATCATTGAATGAGCTTATGATAATGGAATTACCCTAATTTTCTCATCAAACTACTATTTTCAAGGGAATGGCTTGGCTAAGTCAACCAATAATAAATTAATAGATGCAATAAAAAGGTCTATAAAAAGGAGACCTAGAGATTGGCATTCACTATTGAAATATTTCCTATGGACTAACCACACCAAATATAAGTAAACTCTCAAGAGTTCAGCTTTCTTATTGGTATAAAATTTGGATCCCATATTCCTAGTGATTGTCAAACTACCTATGTACAAATCAATGCAATAATACATGGAGGATAATGGGAAGACAAGTTTGAGACTATTGGGCTTGTCCAAATGGAAGATGCATGAGAAGAATCCTTTTAAAACTTTAGTAGACATTAATATATTGTTAATATATGGTTCAATATGAAAGAAAAGGTGAAATAATTTTAGATATTGGACATGGTCCTATTATGGGATAAGGCTCATGAGAAGAAAGGGTATCATTACAAGTTAGACCCATTATAGGTTGGCCCTTACCATATTTTTGAATTACATGAGTAGAATTCTCTTAGACTGAAGGATCTCTAGGGAAATAATTTGCCACTACATTTAAATGGATAGTTATTGAAACACTACCTCTTAGTTTATTCATCTAATGCAATCTCAGAGTATCCCTCCTAGAAAATGGTTGATAATGTAAATATTAGATTAATTTTAATTTATTTTGATTTTGATTATGTGTTTTATTTTATTGTGTGTGTTTTTTTTACATGTTTGATTTTGTTCTTTTTTTTTTCTTGATTATTCTTATTTTTTTCTTTGGTTTTTTCCATTTTCCCTCCATATGCTTTCCCCCTTTTATCACTAAACTTAGTAGAAGTTACCTTTACCTTAGAAGTGAGACCCCATTCCCATAATGAGTTAAAATAAATAGTTTAATCTAGAAGGATAGGAATAAAGTGAGCATTGGTTATTGTATCCTTAGATTTGGTAATTTCAAAGGTAGGCCATGCATTGAAGACATGGTTAAAGGATGATAAAATAGAGAGAAAATATCCATTATTGAATAATCTAACATATGGGGCTATTCCTTTCACATTAGCTAGTAAGGAAAGAGGTCATTGATTCAAAACAAAGCATATGAATTGAGTAAAGTTGTATTTTTTGGAAAGATATTATAATAAAAATAAATAAAAAATCAATAAGTCACTATGAATTCATTGAGAAATCAAAAAGTTCCCTCTTATGCTGAAGAATTCACTAAATCAACTAATTACTTTGGATACATTGGTTCTAACCCTCATAGATCAGAAATAAATAATACATCAAAACTAAAGGAAGTCTAAAAGTCAATAATTTATCCAAATCACTTCCTAATAAAGGGTGATTTGGGAAATCTCCATCACAAGCTTTCCATCTTGGTTAGTAATGGAAAAATGCCTAGATTAGGACCAAGGTATCTCTATCAGGGTTATATATTCCTAATTGGTAGTAGATCAATACTCAATCCTTCCCTTCCTCAACCAATCTATGAATGAGATAAAATAACTTTTTAGGAGTTATGCACACTTAATGCACCTCCAAACTTGATCATGAATTTAAAAGAGAGATACAATAATGTAAATAAATCACTCCTCACACAAGATGATCTCTTGAAGGGATTGGAGCCCAATATGTTATGTGTTAAATTATACTTAAGTGCTTCTTTCTATTTTGGCTCCACTAAATTAAATTTTGACCACCTATATACTTGTTCAATAATGGAGATCTAGAGTCTGATTTCTAAACACTGGCCAATATATTCCCTACATATTCACCTTTTTTATGACCAATATGTCCATTTTTTAATAAGAAAAGGGGACCTCATCATCACAAAAAATAAAAAATCCTTAAGATTTTATCAAGCCCACTCAAATCCTGTAGATTTCCCACAACTTTGATGATATTGAGTTTATTCACATCTAATATTATTTCATAGCTATCTACATTCAAAAGAATGGTCCATGTTTCATTCTTTAAGTATTTTTATACTTAGTTTATTTTGAGCACTAACTATTTTTCATAAAAAATTAGTGTGTAAATTGTTCCCAGAGTATCATTCCTAGAGTTTAAGCTGATAGTCTCTTGAAAGCCTTTTGGATAATAGGTAAGTGTTTATTTGCTTATGTGTCTCTTTTAAATGACTTTTGATTTTATGGGTTTTTTAGTCCTACAACATCAGAGTTATCAAATCTTTAAATCCCAAGCTAATGAGGAAGTGCCACATGTTTCCTACTATGTCCCATGACATAAGAGATGTTATAGCCTAGGATCTTGAGCCAATGAGGATGAGCCATGTGTTTCTTGGAAATTCCCATATCATCAAAGATTTTAGAGCCTAAGAGATTGAGTTAATGAGTAAGCACCATGTGTTTATTTCCAATCCTATGACATTATATTTATCATATCCTAAGAGCATGAACTATTGAGGAAGCACCATGTGTTTCATTCTAAACCCCATAGCATCAAAACTATTAGAGCCTAGAATCCTAAGCTAATAAGGAAGTGATACATATTTATTAATAGTATTATGGCATCAAATTTATTAGAGATTGGGAATACAAGCTAATGATGAAGTGCCACATTTTTCCTATTAGGTCCCATAATATCAAAGCTATCAGAGCCTGAGAGACTAAGCTAATGAGGAAGTGCCACATATTTCCTACCAAACTCATACTGTCAAAGCCTGGGATCTTGAGCCAATGAGGAAGCACCACATGTTTCCTACTAATCCCATAATGTAAGAGTTTTTAGATATTGGGATCTTAATCTAATGAGGAAGTGCCACATTTTGTTTTGAGTCTCATAGTTTTAAATTTATCAAACCCTAGGAACTTAAGCTAATGATGAAGTGCCACATGTTTCCTTCTAGTCCCATGGCATCATATTTGTCATAGCATGGGATCCTAAGATAATAATAAAGTGAAACATGTATATTTTTACACTCAGGTGGTAGAAAGTCCTAAAACACCCTGAGAACTATAAAACAAAGTATGAACCATGATACCCAATCCAATCATAAAATTCCATGCATGCATAGTACATATAGGTGGCCAGTTTGATACATAAATATTTCAAGACATAGGGCTCCATACTCTGTCTAATAAACATAGTATTCATCGATCCCAAAAATATTACATTAACACATGGATAACCCCATAATCATTCATAACGTCATGAGAAATATATAGGTGCATTCTCCCCATGCTCCTTAAATTTATTAATTTGACCAAGGGAAGATCATGATTTGATAACTCATTATCATCAACTAAAATAAATGACATTATTATTTTAAATCCTTAATTAATATTGAATTGGGAAATGGCTAACCTAAAATTGTACCATCAACTTAGGGATTAATTTGCATGATGTGAGCTCACCAAAACCATTACTATGGAAGACACCTTAGAGATCTATAAGGTCCCATCAAGATCATATTTATCATTATCTATTATTTGTGCTATTGGGCCTCTTATTTTTTTATGTAAGGATTCATGATATCATGATAGACACATTGACATGAGGTATCATTTTGGGTGATGATGACATTTTGGCATCTTAGTGCTAGTAAAGGAATCAATGCATACCTTGGGCCAGCTAACAAGTAGCTAACCAATTACAAGATTTTTGGGACATCTTCTAGGTTGGGCAATACATGGTGACTATAACACAAAGGGCAAAAGGTGATGGAGCCAATGGGAATTCTTACAAAGGATCCATCTTGGAACCCAACATGTGCACTCCACCCTAGTAGAGATGTTCTTACAAATCTATAAAAGGATCTCAAACCAAGTGATCTAGGGATGTGAACTTAGTTTAGTGAAGCTTTGGATAATTGAAATTGGTTATGTATGCATTATAATGACTACCAATAGACTTAGGACTAGCATGGACACCATCAAGGCTCTAATTATAGCACCAAAGCTTGACCATGAGCTTATAGTCCATTAATTAGCTTAAACAAAGCATTTACTATATTTTAACTATTATGAACTTTGTATACTAAGTTAACTTTGATTAATGACAATGGTTGTTATTCTAAATGGTACTCGATATAATTTATCATCATTCAAATTGATATTGAAATGAAAAAGAGTTAAAATGTTATAATTACAATATAGTTATGTTAAAAAGGTTGTTATTGAGATTCTAGGTTACAATGTTAATGTTAGGAACCTGTGTGACCCCTTTTATTTACTTTGTTAGTATATTAATAGACATGGATGCATATGTTGTGTAAGTCATCTCGTGAGCATTTTATCTATCCCACATTCATGAGAATTAGTAGTTTCTTAGATTAGAGTTAGTATATAAGTAAGTGTTGAGGCTAATAGAGGCATCTACGAATTATTTGTATTGAGCTTGCTCAAAGGAGGTTACCCCCTCAAATTGGTTTGTGATCAATAGAATTGCTTTAGTGTTTTTGCTAATCATAGAAATCTATTATTTCATATGTTTTCAATATATTAATATTCTATTTCATGCATTTTCATTAATTTGTTGTAGGAGGATCCTCTCATCTAGTATTAGATCACTTTTTAGGGCCATTTTTTTCCTTCAAAAAGTCTTTATTCTACTACATCATCCATTTAAGTATTTTTTTATAAAGTCTTAACTCTGTTCTACTACATAATTAATTTAAGTAATTATCTATATCATAATAATCTATTTCAGCTTAGGGTAAAAACTTGACTGCATAATTGTGGGAAGTGCTTGGGTGAAATCCCTAAAACTCATTATGAGGAGTACCACAAGAACCTCAAATTAGATATCCTATTGAGAGGACCTACCAGCAAAATGGGCAATGGCCCCTTATTGATTTAGTAGTACCCATCCATAAGGAAAACCAAGAGCTATAACAGAGAGATAAATCTATGGCCAAAAAAATTCTAGAGAGTGGTACTCTCTTATATGACATTGGTGTCTAGAGTGATATATTTAAACCCTTAGGTAACCATTGCAATTTAGGGCCCATTTCTATCAATTTCAAAATATTTCCAATAGACTATCAAAAAAATCAATCAGTAGAGTATCCATAGACTGTTAGAGGACTTACAATTAGATAATTGATAGAAACTAGAAATTGAGAAATCTCCATTCTATCAGTTTTAGAAAAATATCTATAGATTATCAAAAGACTCTCAGAGGACTTGCAAATAGAAAGAAAATAGAAATAAGAAAAAAATGAAAAAAAATCATATCTCCATTTGTAGCCCTAGTTATCCTCAAATTTTATCCAAACACTTGAAATTCCATTTCCTACATTTTCTTCTTTGAGGTCTCATATCCAATTCCATTCCTAATTCTTGAAAATCTCAATTTACCTATTTTTTAGGTTTTGCCATAACTTCTATTTTTGTTCATTTTCCTTGAAAATTTTCCACATTGTTCATCTCCCTATTCTCCTCCTTTGACCCGATTTGATAAATTTTCTATTTTTTTCATTTTAACTCCTAAAATTGTCCTCGCCTTCATCACTCATACTCCCATTATGTAAAAAAATTAGTAAAATTACCTTTACCCATTTCATTTTTGCCCAAATTCAAAAACTCCCTTACTAAATGTGTCTTAAATCTAGTTTTCCCACCCATTCCAAAAAAAAACTTTTATTTTGGTCATGGTAGTAACCCAAATAGGAGAAAAAAACATGGAGGATGAAATTGCCACCCTCAAGACCCACATCAAATATCTTAATGAAAAAATTATCAGCCTCAGTCTTCAACATACCACCATGAATGGAAGATGACATCTAGAGTTCTCTTCAGACACTGGGTTTTATTCTTCCAATAATTTTCATGGGATGAAGCTTAATTTTCTTTAATCAATGGTGTAGATATGACTAGATGGATATATTAAGTAGAATAATATTTTATTCTGCATAATGATTTTGATGCCAACAAGGTCCCACTTACATCCTTTCACTTGGAACATGAGGCCCTTCAATGGTATTATTGGTATACCAAGGCTCATGATGAGACTGTATGGACCAATTTTTATACCCTCATTTTGAAATAGTTTGGCCCTAGTTCTTTTAATGACTTCACTGGATCACTCACTAAACTTCACAAAATAGGAATTGTGAGAGAATATCAAATAGAATTTGAAAAATTGGCCAATCACACAGAGGGATTATTTGATGAATTATTTAGGAGTTACTTTGTTAGTGGACTGAAACATGTGATTTGTTTAGAGGTTAAAATGTTTTGGCCTAACACAATGATGGAAGCCCTAGGGTTAGCTAAGTTGGTAGAGGACAAGATCATAGCTCAATAATGATTCAAATCCAATTTTTATCCATTCAAAAATACAACTCCACAATGATCTCAAACAATTCCATCCCATAGAATCACTCTTATCAAGCATTTGACTAAAGCAGAGATGCGAGCCTATATAAAAATTGTCTATGTTATAATTGTCATGATAAATTCACTTAGGTACATTAATGTGTAGATCAAAATATCTACGTACTGGATGTGGATTCTCTACCCAAAATTGAAAATTGTAAAGATGCTCAAAATATAGCAGATAATTTGGAAGAAGCTCCACTAATTATGGAACCTACTTCTTTAGAAGATCAATTAGAGACATCTCTCCATTCCTTAGTAGGAGTCACCACCCCAAAAACCATGCAAGTTAGGGGTTACTTCAAAAATATCCCTCTCATATTACTCATTGATTTGGGTAGCACCCATAACTTCATTGACCCTCAAATTGCCAAATAGGCTGATTATTTAATCCATCCTTGCTCCAACTTTGAAGTCATGATTGCCAATGGGAGCACATTACCTTGTAAAGGGAGGTGTCATAATGTGCATATCTCTATTTGAGATTATAACTTTCACTCTTACATGTTTTCCTTACCTTTAGGTGGATGTGATGTTATTCTAGGAGCCTAATGGTTATGTGCACTTTGACCCATCTTATGGGATTTTATTAAACTTTGGATGTAGTTTTCAAACAATGGGCAAAAACACACATTGAAAGGCTTACAACTGAGGTCTCTCAGCATCATAAGTTCACATTACATGAAAAAACGTCTTAAAAATAATTATCATTACATCATTACCCAACTCCATTCCATTCAAATGCAACCATCAAAGGTCTCCACTACTCTTTCTAATCTACAAACCATTCTATAGAGGTATGCGGGTGTCTTTTCCAAACTAGTGGGATTTCCACCTTCATGGCTAGAGGACCACCATATTTAGCTCCTTCCTGGAAGCATTCCTCCCAAAATATGGCCTTAATACTACCCATTTTAATAAAAGACCAAGATTGAGATGCATATTTGAGACATACTGAAGTAAGGCATTATTTTCCCTAGTACAACCCATATTCTTCCCTAGTTTTCCTTGTCTAGAAAAAATATGGGTCATGGTTCCTTTGTGTTGACTTCCATGAACTTAATCACATCACAATTAAGGATAAGTTATCTATTCCTATTCTTATTGAGCTTCATGGTGCTCATTTTTTCTCTAAGTTGGATCTCCACTCTAGATATCACCAGATATAGATTCATAAGAATGATATCCCTAAGATAGATTTTTACACATATGATGGCCACTATGCGTTTTTGGTCATACCCTTTAGCCTCACTAATTTTACTTTAAAATTATAGGTATTGATGAATAAAACATTTCATTCCTACCTATGGAAATTTATTTTGTTCTTCTTTAATGATATTTTCATCTATAGTAAAATATGGTCTGAGCATCTCCAACATCTGGATCTTAAACTATAACTTCTCTCTGAACATTATCTCTATGCAAAATAGTCTAAATGTTCTTTTGGCCAAGATGAAGTGGAGTATCTTGGTCATATTGTTTCATCCCAAGGGGTTTTAGTGAATCTTAAAAAAATAGCTGCCATGACAAATTGGCCTCATCCTCAGACACTCAAGATCCTCCATGGTTTTTTGGGGCCGACTGGATACTATCATAAGTTTATCAAGGATTATAGAAAGATTATGGATCCATTGATAGCTATGCTAAAAAAGTATGCTTTTACATGTACACAATTGGTGATGTTCTCCTCCAAGAAGTATACCCCATTACATTTACTAGTAAATCCCTTTCAGGCAAGAATTTAGTACTCTCTACTTACGAGAAGGAAATGATGGCCATTTTTCATGCAGTACATAAGTGGTGTCCATACCTACTAGGGAATAATTTTTGCATCAAAACTAATCATCAGAGTCTAAAATATTTCTTGGAACAATGGGTCTCTACCCCATCATAATAGAAATGGGTTAGCAAACTCATTGGTTATGACTATGAGATCACTAACAAGAAGGGTAAGGATAATATTGTGGTTGATGTTCTATCTCACACATTTATGGACCAAGCTTCCCTTTCAGCTATTTCCATGCCAATTTTAAATTGGTTAGATGTTTTATAATAAGGGTATGTTAATAAATATTAATTATCTATAATCATTCAATAGTTGGCCACTAACCCCTATATAGTACCACATTATTCTTGGGATGGTGCTTATCTATGATACAAGGGTCATTTGGTGCTTCCCCAGATCACAAATCTTTAACAAGTTGTATTCTATGAACTCCATACTTCTCCATATAAAACACACTTAGGGTTTCTCAAAACTTATGAGTGGGCATGATACAAATTATTTTGGAAGGGAATGAGAGTTGCCCATAAGTTATATCTCCCACCTTCTTTTTGAGCTCATCCGTTATTTCATGTCTCTTGTCTAAAGAAAGTTCTTGACATAAACATCAAAGTGTAGAATATTTTACTAGAAATTGATAATTAAGGAACCATCTTTCTTAAACCATAGGCCATCTTGGATAGGCACACATGCCAACTTCACTCCCTCTCCATCATAGAGGTATTAATTTAGTGGCATGGAATACAACTAGAGGATGAAACATGGGAACTACTCTTTTAGATTCAACACCAATTCCCACATCTAAAGCTTTGAATACAAAGATTTTTTGAAAAGGGAGGGGATGTTAGGAACTTTTGCAACACTTTCTCTTTACTTTTTTAGTATATTAGTTTCTATGGATGTATATGTTGTGTAATTCATCCCATGAGCATTTTGTTTTATCTCACATTCATTAGAAGTAGTAGTTGCTTATATTAGACTTAGTATATAAGTAAGTGTTGAGGCCAATAGAAGCATCCATGAATTATTTATATTGAGATTGCTCAAAGGTGGTTTCCCCATTGAAGTTGCCTATGATCAATATAATTGCTTTAGTGTTTCTACTAATCATATAAATCTATTATTTCATACTTTTTCAGTAAAGTAATATGATATTCATGCATTTTCATTAATTTGTTATAGGAAGATCCTCTCAATTAATGGCATCCCTATAATAAATGATGATGTCAATTATAGCCTATGTAATAATGACTAATTTTATATATATATATATATATATATATATATATATATATATATATATATATCTTATGCCAAGTGCTCCTACCCATGCTAAAATCATGATCTGAACATGATCATTTCAAGAGAGAATAACTTTGTGATCCTTCAAACTTTGATACACTGTTAGACTTAGCTTGATAAAGTCTTACACCTATCAGAATATAAAACTTCCCCAAAATATTATTAAACCTATAGACCACAAATCATAGTCCATGAAAGGCTTACACCAATGGATTTACTTGAAACACTCTTGGAATTAACCAAGTCCTATAATTGATAACTTGTGCCATGGCATAGTTATCCCAATACGGGCCCTGGTTCTTTCTCTATTATAATTTTGGTAAGTGCATAAGGCCTATGCCTTATGTGAATTAATGCTGGTGAAATTGAGTATAAAATGTTGAGTGTAGATAGATAATCCCATGTTTGTGACTGAGTGTAATGAGTCTAGAAATAATTAAGACAACTTTGAGTACCCATTTTCTATAACATTTTAGTTCCATTATTGGGACCCATGTTAAATTTTGTCATTTCAATGGTGAAACATAATGATTCACTGACTTTCACTCAAAAACATCAAGCATAAATTATGACATGTGGAAGATAGATTTGCACTTAAGCATCCAACTTATAGAGAACAAAATCTAAGAAATTTTAGAACAACTTATATGATGGTTTATACAAGGTATTTTTAATGAATTTCATTATTATGTGTACTGATGATTAGATACATATTCAACCCACTAAACAAGGAGATATGGACAATGCTATGAGTGGAAAAAAGAGTGCCTAGAGAGGCTTGTGACCCTAGATTCCACTTGGACTAGAGTAGAAGATGAATTATGGTAAGGAGTGTTAAATAATTACATGCTTTAGTTTGTAGTTTCAACATACTCATGCCCTGAGGAAGTAGAGTATCAATTTTTTCACAAACCTAAAGGCATGTTTATGAAGGAATTTGGTACAGAGATTAAAAATCTAATGGTGGATTACAAGTTTGAAACTTTGGGGATAGAATAATAAAGTCCTTTTGTGTATGATCAATGCAAAGGGGGAAAAGGGGATGTGTAGGTGAAGCACAATGGAAGAGGACAAGAAAATTGACACATGAGAGCTTAGAAGATAGACCTATAACAAGAGATGGCATAAGATGATGGAAGATATAGAACTTGGAAGTGTTGAGAGAACCCATAGTGAGTGGGAAGGGCATGGGGAAGGATCTTTTGAAATGTAGTAGCATGAAGATGAGAGATGAAACAATGTATCAATCTTAATATTTGATAGGTGTGGAATCTGTTGGGTATATACAAGACTTGGTGACTAAAGATTGTTTGATGCACCCACCCCCTTTGAACCTATGGTGCATACTCATGCACTAGACCCCCCATATGAGGAAAGTATAGAAGTGATAATTGACCCTATTATCAACAAATATTTTAGAAATTTTTAAGAGTTTAAATGTAATTTTGTGATTGAAAAAATTATTTTGTACAAGGAGGTGAGTGCCACTACCTCTAGACTAGTAGGCACTAGCTCACCATAATATAACTTGAGCACAAGTATACCATCTTAGCTGATGTTAATAACACAAAGTGGGAAATAACCCATAAGAAGTGGTTTGGTGACATAACTAAGTAATTCAATGCCATCGACATTAAGAGCTCTAATAGTAACAATGGGACCAACACCTAACCTAATGGATAGAAGCATTGGAGGACCACCACCAAGACATACACTAAGGATACAAATACCTTAGATCTGAGCTACCCTACATAAAATATATTATGAAAGGACCATGTACTTGCTAGAGTATCATGGCATGTAAAATGATACAAATCATGTGATGAAGTGTGAACTATAGTGGCATGTATAGGGCATAATCTAATCAGAGTAGAAGGTGACCTAGTTCATGAACACTTCACTAGATCATGCCCATCCCTGGTATATAAAATTCAATCCTAACTAGGCTATGGTCAATTATGATACCCTTAAGGAAGCATTATTTAAGGAATTTGAAATATCAATGTTTGAATAATAGAGAATCATTATGCTCAAAGAGATTGCCTAAGTACTCTCAAAAATCATGTGCCTGTATGATGCAAGGTTCAAGACTCTTCTATCAAATCTCCCATATGATATCCACCCTTATTAGTAAGTGTAATGGTTCATTGGAGGATTTTTCATGCCATTATGAAGATAAATTTTCATGAAGACTTTTACAAACACTCATGAAGCTCTTAAAGTCATGTATAGAGTTGAAGCAATAAAAAATGTCAACACTAGGATCAACCCATTTATAGAGGCATAGATTGCATCTATGGCCTCCCGAATCTAAAATATTACTACTATCTCATCATAAGATGTTCAAAATGGATTATGGTGCATTTACTATAAATCCAAAGGCCACAATAGGAATAGCTACATATGAAGGAATGTACACACCCGACTTCTAAATTACAAAGTCTATCGAGAGGTACATGATGTTCATGACTACCCATTATTGAAACATGCTAGTTAGGTCAACGCAACCATCTATTATTAGTTGTGTGAAACCTACACCCATACCACTACTTATTGTCCGATGATTGATGAGATGCACAAGAACAGGGAAAGAGGATAAGGTAGGCCATTGTAGTAGTTAGAGGGTAGGTTAACTAAGGAAATGAAGGCTACAATCAACAAAATATAGTCTTTGGGATGAAATGAGGTTCTAGAGGGTGAGGTGGAGGAGGAGGTGGTGAAAGGTTCCCAACATGCTCATGTTATAATTATGGCTCGACAAAGCATTATCAACATGACTTCCCTACACATCCCATGTGTGGGTATTTTCAAGGCTCCCATAAGGTTGAGGAATGCCTTGACTTATATAATAAGTTAACCCAAGGTAGACTCAACATAGACAAGGGCATATGAATGATTGGCTAGGAGCTAAAAATAGAGAAATAAACCTTGAAGGTGCAACTGACTTGTACAAAGGTAGTCAAAGTGCAAGAAACTAATCATAGTGGACTCACCACTCAGCTTCTAGTTGTGTTGATACCTAAGTTATACATTGAATATGGATATAGGGGTCACACTAAGTGCATAACATGACCTAAACCCAAAGTTTCATCTTACCCAAACCCAACATTATAAAAAGATATATTACATCAGGTCATGAGTGCAATCTAAATCCTATAAGGGGAGATCCAACTAGCATGAGACCTAGAAGCATAGGCTATTACTTCTTGAAAGAAGCAAGATAGTTGGGAAGTTGAGATACAATAATTAATAGAGATTATGTGCCTCCTTCAAATAGAGGTAATGCTTCCCCTATTGAATAACTTACTCTTGGATCATGTGGGGAAAAATCAAGTTGAGGTCACTATTCCACACATGAAGAGGGTGAAAGAAGTTTAGCATAAACAAAATGTGGAATGGAACCAAGAGCTCCTCCTGGATACCACTATTGATGGATGGTCTATTTGTGATGTCCTTATAGACATAGGCACTAAGGTTAATATTTTGACCAAGAATGACTAAGATAAAATAGGTAGGCTAACCTTGAAGCCTTCCCCTCATGTACTTTTCATGGCCAATAAAACTCAGGTGTAGCCTATCAAAATTTTGAAGAGCATATTTGTAAACATTATGGGTGCCAAATTCCATGGTGACTTTTAGGTAATTAATTTGGTAGAATAAGACAACTAACTATATATTATAGGAAAGCCATGATGTTATGCAAACAACACATATATGCACTTCAAGAAGCACTACATGAATTTTGATAATCGAAAGGAGAGGGTAGTTTTACCCCTCTCACTGGACCAAGGACCCCCCTATGTCAAGAGTGTGGACCTCAAGGATGAGATAAACCACATATATAACATCATGGAATAAGCCACTAAAACTATAAACCTTGATGATCAAGGAGTCCTCTCTTGGGAAAATGGAAAGTTATCCTCAAACAACATCAATATTTCCTGTGACCAATGGGTTGAGGAAGCATATGAGACAACAGGTCAAAGATGCCATTTGGTATGCATGAAGGCCCCAAAAATAGTAAAGATAAGTTGGGTATAGATTTATCACACTTCTAAAATGTGGGTCCCTTATTCCAAGAAGAAGGGAAAGAGATTATTTTGCCTTAGTAAGGGAAAACTTGCAATGATCCCAAGATATGCAGGGAGTAATCTAGTAGAAGACTATGTTTGAGACCTCAAATCATGCATCCTAAAAGAAGTGGATAGGATGGGTGCACTAGTGTATACATTTACTAACACTACCATTTATTGGTGGGTAGCATAAAGTCCTAGATTTCCAACTTGGAAATATGTGAATGCATCCATTTGCACTAGATTTAAGAAGAGTAATGAGGACCTAGACATCTTAACTTACTCTGATGACTCTGATCCCATAGCACATGTGTACCTTTATAAAGAAACATGGACTATCTATGGTAAAAATGAACCAAGGTACCTATGGGTGCATGACTTACATAGGACCTTAAATACTTGAGTACAAGAATAATATGCTATAAAAGAGATACACCACCAGACATCTAACTGGGATGCACTTAGTGTAGTTTGTCCACACCTTCTCCTTTTCTTTGCAAAACCTTGAACTAATTGAGCCACTATAGATAGTTCAAAGGTCAATGTTTGAGGACACTAAAATATTAGAATAGATTCTAAAAGAAATGTTTGGTGTAAAAGGGTTGGTACTCTTGACTTTATTTGAATATCAAACCCTCAACAGTGATTCTAGTGATGAGGATGATGAAACTTAGAAAACACACAACTAGAAAAAATTGATAGGCAAGAGGAAGTTAATACACCAAGTTGAGGATAAAACCCTAAAATAATAATAACCTACCCATATTCATATAGATACAATTGAGGGTATTAGATAAGTCAAATATTTAGGATAATAATGAGCCCTACCGTGCACTACTAAAAATGACAAAGGTAGATATCAGCTCAAAAGGGAAACTAAAGATTGCTACTCTAGGTGCCTATTGGTTTGACATAGAACTGGTGTATTATGGACATACTAAATGAATTCCAAAACCTATTCCCTCATAATTAAATAAAAATGAAAAGCACACACCCATCCATTGGGAAGATGAGCATTAATCTAATTGATGGCATAAGACCTGTCAACAAACAACCTTACAAGATGAACCTAAATCTTTGTGCTAAGGTAAAAATAGAGATTGATGGTATTCTATCAATAGGTTAGGGTTAATTTTATTGGGACATATTAAAAAATACTTGGAGGTTCCTAGGCAAATTAGATTCACAATGGTGGTAAATAAGTTTTGAAGGTGATTAATTATTCAAGCAAATCAAGTGATAAAGTAGGTGAATCAAGATTTTATGAATACAAAAATTCCCTAAATGTAAATATTATTACATATTTGTATTCCTCTCAAAAAATTATGTAATTTAAAAAAATAATTGAAATACAAGTCCATATGCAAAATCTATGGCCTTTAGAAGTTTATTAGTTGACAATGCACTTGTCGACTGATGTTCGCGTGATGCCAATGACCATCCACATGGTGCCACTGGTTATAGGTACCATGTAGATAGCCATCAATAGGTGATGATAGTTTTTATCATCATGTATATGGTATTTATAATCATGTGTACATCCATCAACATCATGTGGATGTACATCAGTAAGTGCACTATTAATTAGTCAACTTCTAGAGGTCATAACTTTTCCATATGGACTCAGATTGTGATGATTATTTTTAAAATTGCATAAATTTTAAAGAGGAATCCAAATATGTAATAATATTTATGTTTTGATTATTTTTTATGTCCTTTTAGGTTATAGATGAGTAACATCAAAATGTGGATGGCCATCGGTATATGTAGATGGTTGTCAACATATACAGATGGGCATCAGCATATGAAGATATGCAAATGGCCATTAGCATATGTAGATGATCAATGACATATGTATATGATGATCTACATGTGTGATGTGAGGTGAATGTACATATATTTCCTTTCAAGGTACTAATAAAAAACATTTATTTTAATGAAATTATTTTGAACTGTAGGTGATCTAACCCTAAAACTAACTTACACCTAGAAAATTTAGGTGATTCCATGCTCTTAAATACCCTAGAAATTTACCAAATACAAATTTATAAAATTGGAATATTCATGAATTAACTAAGATTTTCCATTGAAAATTTCCCTACTGTAAGTGTCAACAACCTTATGTAATAGTTTGAATGGGTCAGACCCATGGTCATTCTATCAAGAAGGATGGGTGCATCTAGATTTGCATCAACTATAGATTGTTAAATGCCACTTACATAACCAACCCATTTTTGAATCCATTCACTGACAAAGTCTTGGATGACATCACAAGTTTTAAGATATACACTTTCACTAATGGTTCCTCAAGATACCATCAAGTCTATATTGAGGAGGATGATAAGCCCAAAACTACCTTTGTGATATATGGGGTTATTTTTCATATAATGTGATGCTCTTTGGACTCAAGAATGCACCAATAATATTCTCCTGAGTGGTGATCGCCACTTTTAAATACTTCATTCATAAGTTCATCCAAGTGTACTTAGATTATTGGATTATGTATGGGTTAGTTAAGGATCACTATGACAACTTGCACCTGATGTTTGAGGGGTGTAGGCAGTTACAAATATCCTTAAACTTAAAAAATAATGCTTTTACAATTTGATTTGGCACTTTACTAAGGCACATCATTTACAAGGATGGTCTATTCATTGATCTAGAAAATATTTCCATCATCCTTCAGTGCCAAACCCCTTCAATGCATAAATATGTTTGTTGTATAAAACTCAATGTTTTGGTCATGGGCTTAATAAAGTGCTTATCTAGTTATCTAGGTCAGATTAGACTTATTCCAATGGGGTGCATGCCTTGACTAATCCTATGACACTTAAAATTTGATGTTAGAATATGATGGAATCACTTTACATAATGTGTAAGCCTTATATTCTCACCCAAATTACAATAGAGAAGGGTTCAGGTCTATGTTGGACTATTTGTGCCATGAATTAGCTCTATCCTTTAGGGGCTTTGGTTAGTGTTATGATGTTTGTGTAGTCATAGGCACAAGCCATTTTTAGATGGGGGAAATCCCACTATCTATTAGGCACAAGTGGATGAGATTTAGGTTAAGAGCCTCATTAGTGCAAGCCTTTGGTAACCTTGGCTTAATGGAATTCAAGCGCTTGAGGGTAAACTAGGTATCTAGGTATAGGACTTAGGTGTAGGTTTATGATTAGGCATGGGTATCAAAATGAGGCATAGGGTCTCACCCATACTTAGAGAATTTCCTATATCAAGTGTGGGAGTCCTCCTAAGAAACAAACACTCTATAGATGAGTTAGGTTAGATTCTCATGAGAATTAAACATACATACTATAGACTTAAGCATTTAATCCATTAAGCATTGTACAAATCTTTCATCATTAATAAAGTTCAAAAATAACAAATATATAAGTCCATAAAAACTAATCATATGCTTTACTTAAGATGCTAAAGGCCCAAAGGCTCACATATGAGCTTAAGAATTATAATTGTGAGCATAAAAGGCATACCAAGCTAAACTCTAACTCTAATGGCAAATATATCATCTATAATTAATCTTCACTACTCTAATCATCTCTTCCTTACTAACTAGACTCTACTTCCTTTTATAGTGCTTCAAAGGATCTTAGGTTATTGAATAATGAAGCACACTGATCACTGAGTTAAAGCTAGAGGGACTCATATTGCCAGCTCCACTACACTACCTTAAATGAGCCATTGTTGTCTTGTATGCCTATTTCTTAATGAAGATTGAGCCAAAAAGGAGTTGTAAGCCACTTACCAGATGACACCACTAGATGACAAAATATAAATCATGATAAGTGATTTCCTTGCACCTAAATATTTATTATGTTGGTATAGATCCTATATTTAGATAGATTTGGGAGCCAAAATTAACCCATAAAAAACTATTAGTCCATCCTTAGACTAATATTTTATCACCTTAAATGCACAAAAATTAGGCACATGCTCCTTGATTTTTTCTCTAAAGTCCTCAAAACCTTGCATTATGAACTTGATTTCTTCTACAATGCTATCTATTTCTATGGTGGTAGTGCTGAGGGAAAGCATGCCAGTCTTATCCAACTCACTCTAAAAGGATTTCACCTTTGTTACACTTATGTCAAGGATTTCTCCTTGCTCATAGGCCTTTGTTTTAATGCATGGAAGAGTTCTTCTAGGTCTTGCTCTTGGTGCTTAAAGTGTTGACATATACCATTATCTAAGCACACTCGACCTTGCTCATAGTGTATACCTTTGCCATTAATACATCCTTCTCCCCTTTTTCATTTTTGAGGTGCATGTCAATAACTAATGATTGGGTGAAAAAGTTTCAAAATATTTCATTGATGAATTATGCACCCTCTTCCAAATTTATGAAGAGGTCTTCCACCTTATTGAGTTTCACAACAATCTCTTACTTGATGTGAACATAAAGGTCATATTCTTCTTCTGGATCTAATCTTGCCTTTAAATTTGGGAGCATCTTCTCAACCAATGCACACACTTTATCTACCTTTGAAAAATTTGAAGTGTCGATGACATCTAAGAGGGATGGCTCAACTTCCTCCATGTACTTGGCCAATTTTTATAATTTGAATCTTATGGCCTTGTTCTTTCCTTATTCCTCCAACATAATCTTCTTCTAGCTCAAGGTTCTAAAATTATTTATAATGTTCTTACATGATACCTCAGAAGCCATTCATAGGAGGATAGTAGATAAATTTACTATATTTATGTCATAGGGGTTGACAAAAAGTGAGTCCCACCCTATATTTAGTTGGTCTACACTAAGGATTACCTTGTTTGATACCTCAAATTTAGGCTCATCCATATAACTATCAAAGTCATAAGATAGTTGTTGGCATATAAGTGTCATTTTGGATCTAGGGGGCATATAATCCATCATTTAATAGTCCTCATATATAAACCCCTTATGCACCTTCTCTCATAGGCTCATTTTAACTTCCACCTCTTGGATGGATAGTTCCATCTACTCTAGCTCTTCTTCATCAGAGCAAGTTCCTTCCTCGGTGCTTTCTCCTAATGTGTCTTATTTCTCTAGCAAGGTTTTTCCTTTAGAATTGTCCCTTTAATCCATTACTTCCTACTATTGAGCACCATATTCACCCACCTAAGTCCACTATATTTTAACTACGCTCTCTATTTACTTTTGTAAGATGTTAATATCACCTTCTTTGTCTTTAGGCACCACTTCACTACTTTAGAATGCTTGTGGTGTAGCTTATTTTGTTATGCTAGTGGGGGTGATAAATGCCTCTACTACTTTGTCCTTCATGAGTTCTATTCTTTTGAAAAACTTTTTTCTTCCATCTCTTTCATGGCCTTTTCATTTTTGGCCTTCTTTATCTTTACCTTCCTCTTTTTAATGATTGTGACTATCTTTTTCTCGTTAACCCTTATCTCCTTAGCCTTGAATTTGTTGATTTATTCTTATGTCATGCCATTAGCCTTCATGGCATCCATTTTTCACTATAACTCTAGTGATTTTTCTATATGTTCCTTATTGAGGCCCATTTCTATCCATCGATGCCTCTTCTCCTCAAATTATAGAGGCTATGTTGTATGTTCTAAGGTTGGGGCACTTGATGGTTCTACTTCCCAAAGAAAGATAGAAATATCACATTAGAGAGCCTAATGGATTTATTCACTGATGGGATCTTCCTATATCTCTTCTTCTTGGATGGTATATGATTTCATCCCTCCTCCTCTTCCTCCTTCTTGTTCCCACTACACTTTTGCTTCCTCTTGCACCTCCTACTCCTCCATCTCTACCAAGGTTATCTTGGGAATTGTAACTATCCCCTTAAACTAATTATTTTTTTCTCCCTCAACTTGGGTGAGGAAATTCATAGCATGAAGACCATTCACTTCTTATTTGGTGCAAATGGACCAAATTCATCTTCAAAGGTGATCTTCAAATAAAGGTGGTCTTGTATTTCCTCCAAGGTTTCTCCCTAATTATTTTGAGGGGATTTTCTTGGTGCTTAGAACTAACTCTCCTTCTTAGATGACTTAAAGGGGGAGATGAACATCTTTTCCCATGGGTGCACCATTCTTCCATGGCTTCATCTCATAGAAGAGCCTATGAATGTACCCAAAGATGAATTCTCTTTTGAGGGGATAGATGTTGGTGGCATCCAAATCATCCTCCTCATATTTGGTTACCTTTATTACTGGGTGAATTTATTTATGCCTCAACCTATGTTTTTATGCATTCATGGTTTTTACTATGATATCCACCTATTGCATGTTGGGGATTCTTTATAGTACCTCTCTGAAGTGCTTGGTTGAAAATGCATAAGGTAGTTTTAGCTACCCTAAGTAATTACCATCTACAAGTGCTAATTGAATGGTGCTAAAGTGATACATGATGGCAAAAGTTGTCATTCCAAATAGAATCTAAGTGAGTGTCTTTGGGATGTACCATTCTTTTCCTAATGCTTTAATGTATTAGGTGTACCATCCCATTACACATGATTTATACTTCAAGGTGAAAGTAGGGGGCACATGAAGTTGTAATATTTTAGTGCTAGGGAGTCATTGTGTACTAGGAAGACCCATAGGTTTTCTTCATCACCATAAAGCACTCTGATATCCTCCATCAAAATTAAGATCAACATGGAACCCAAATAGAAGGTCTCTTTAACCATGTGGCATTCAAGCAAATTATTGATTATATCCTCTATATGAACTTGGTGATATTGAATTTTATTCCCTATGACATGTGGTATGTGATGCATAGGTAGGTCTTTGTCACATCCACCCACCAGCTACTTGGGTAAAGTTTCAAACTCATAAAATGTGTAGTTTCCCTTATCCTAGGATCATTGATATCCTTGATCAAGAATGTGAAGCCTCCTTTATAATATCCTAGGAGATTCATGACACTTTCAAATTTAGTGTCATCTTCCATCATCTATTATATGTTTGCATCAAATATTGGGAGTCTAGTGATTTGACCAATGAGGTTTATAGACAACATCATACACATCCCTATGAAATAAAACTAGTCCCTATGGACACATGAGAGGATGAATTGCATAAGTTCCTATAGCTTTCTAAAACTTAGTAACTCATAGAATTGTGTCATGCTAGTGGCCATCAATTTGTCCTAGATAGAGACATCAAATAGTTATATGCCTTTTAGAGTCTTTGACCCTATGTCTACCAACTAATATTACACTAAGTCATTTATATTGTTGGAGGTTTAGTGGTTATACTCATTTAGGTGGTAGTTGTGCATTAACAATGCCTAGTTTTATCCCATCAACACCTCTTTGAGAAATTGCATGTCTTGATAGAACATATTCTCAAGAACCTCTAGATCAATTTGGGTGACTCTCACTCCTACCAATGACACTACCATTTTCATAGAGGTGGATTATTTTGTTAGTCATACTCTCTTGGCATCTTTTTTTGCCTACTACAGGGCCAAAATAATCCATTTTTTTCACATTCTAAATCTATTGGTGTTAAACAATGGTTTGTTGATCTTGTAAAATCCTTAAATATTCATTGGAACTTCACATAGTCATGAGGTCTACAAATGTATGTTTGGATCTTGAGCTTTGTGTGTTGTAAATGGTAGTCTTAACATTACCTTAGTTTTTTAGCTACCTGGTTTTCACCTAATTTGTGCCCTTTTCTATCATCTATCAATATCATAGGAAATTCAATTTGTTTCTCTACACAATCATTCACTTTTGTCATCTAGGGGTGCTTAGGGTCTCTCGATCTTTGGTTCAGTGGTTTTTCTCTAGTTGTATGTTTGAAATTCAAATTATCATAAGGTTTGTAACTAAATGCAATTAGTTATTCACTGCTTTATACCTCTATTCTCATCTACCACTTTAATTTTGGTTTATTAATGGTGTGGTAGCACCTAAACTCATTAGGATTTGCTATGCCCCATAAAATATAAAAAAATCTTCTATTAAAAGTGCATTCAATGTAGATCTTTGTGCCTCTACCACCACCTCATTAACTTCTTTGAATGAGTTTTAGGTGAAGTGACATGTAGTTAAAATGGTCACTTCTTGCCTCATTTTAGATGGATGCCAGCTTACTCTAATGATTTTTTATTATGCTTTATTTTACTTGGCACAACCTTCACCTTCAATATGGTAACCTAGGCATAGTGCCTCACATGTATGTAATTCAACCTCTTTGGTCACATTTCCTTTTCTAGTTGTTCTTCTATTTCAAGCATGCTTATCTATCTTATTCAATTTTACTACACTTTTATCTTCTTGCCTTGGCCTTTCCTACCCCATACAAATCCCTTATGTTGGCCCTCCAACATGTCATTCTTATTTGATCTCTTACACATAATCATGTTATGCATATTCACTCTATCTTATGTGACTCTCTCAATTTACATTTTCTCTAAGTCTAATGAGTTCCATACACCCAAAGACCTAGGTATCTATCATAGTTGTTTATTAAATAGCCTCACTAGACTCATTTTATTGGAATTATTCTTAGAAGTAATAAAATTAGCTCTTATATAGGCCTAAAGATTCCACACTTCTTAAATCTTTCACATGAAGATTTGGTGCACCTTATATCTAACTATGGCAAACTTTATGTACCCATAACTTATGTGTAGGGCCTCAAGTGCTTGGAGAGTGTCTATGCTTGACTCACTTGACTAAAATTATGAAATAAAATGCCAGACCATTATATTGGTGGCCTCAGAGTGTCACTTATTCACCACCACATCAAAATTACAAATACACACAAAAAAGGAACTTATTTGGCTTACACCAAAATTTATTATGGTCACTCAATAAAACTGACTCATGACCAAAAAATAAATGTCTAATGGTAAAATCACCCTCCTATTAATAATACAAATTTAATTAGTTTCTATTAAAATGCCTAGGGAGCATTTCACCTAACAACATGTGTAGCCTGAATGCACCAGTCTCTAAATTTTTTTGGATGATATATGGGCCCATAAACCTTATTTTTAGCTTACCTAGGTGCCTAATATACTTGGAATCATAGAGAAAAATGAATGCCACTTATATTAGCGCCTTGTGCTTTATATGCTTGTCATGCTATATCTTTTGGCATGCTTTTTCTATCTATTGGATACACTTTTCTTGGACACACACTTTATCTAATCACTCTAAGTCCTCCATCCTTACATTTAGTGACTCTTGGTCATCTAAACATCCAATGAATGTGATGTGTAATTATGGCACTAAGAACTCCATTAGTAGGATCACCTCAGTGCCAAACACTAATTAAAATGGTGTAGCCTTATTCAGGTGCTTGTAAGTTGTGTGATATGCCCATAACATTATCAACACTCTATCATCCCAATCCTTATGAAAAAAATCAAATAACTTTATGAGGCATGTCCCTAAGATATTTTTGAATGTCTTAGTTTTGATATTCGCTTAGTGATGGTAAGGTATTGTCTTGTGGTACACCACCTTGCACTCTATTAGTAGGATCCACATAGTTTCATTAATAAGGTGTGTGCCCCTATCACTTGTCAAGCTAAATGGGAACCCATACTATCTTATGATGTTCTCCCATATGAACCTTATGGCTATAGTGGATGTGTATTTTGTGGTTGGTGTAGCCTTGACCCACTTGGTGAAATAGTTAGTGGCTAATAGAATATACCTCATCCATGTACACCTTGCTATGTGGGTAAAGGGAATAAAAAATTTAATGGAACATTTCTTGAATGGTTCTTGGGAAAGAATGGGGATGAGAGGCATCACATCCTAGTGGTTAGGATTCCATATGCACTGGCATATGTCATATGCTTTGGCATAATCTTTCACATCCTAAAATAAACTTGGCCACCATAAGCCTTACTACAACACCTTACACATAGTTGTGTCTCCTATGCAATAGACTCATTTTATCCCCTTGTGTGACTCATGTATGATGGAGTACATTTCATGCTCTAAGACACATCAGTGTAAAACTTCATCTCAACATAGTTTTTACAATTTCCTATTGATGAGCTGAAAAGGGGTGGCGCACAAACTATGAGTTTTTTCTTTTGTTATCATTATTTGGGGTGCATATCTAGATGTTAGAAAGGTGGATATATCCACCAAGTCCTTAGGGAATCATTTGATTTGGTACATTTTCTCATTTGGAATATCATCCTTAATTGGCACTATTGCATCCCCTGAGTCTATATGGGATAAATGGTCTGGACCTAGGTTTTATTTTCTAGGCTTGACAATAATAGAGAACTAGAATTATTGAAACAAAATTATCCATCTAAAAATACACCCATATAGAATGGGATTATTTATGAGGTAATTAAGTGCCTTGTTATCTATGAAAAATATGAATGGGGTCACCAACAAATATTATCTAAATTTATACAGGGTGTAGACCATGGCAAGCACCTCACACTTGATTATGGTATAGTTTTTCTCTACCTTTGTTAATTTTCTACTAGTGAAGGAGATGGGATGATCTATTTTGCCTTCACCAAGCTATGACAAGATTGTGCCAATCATAGAGATAAAATCTTTGACAGGGATGTGGAAAGGGGTCATCCAGTCTAGAAATTTTAAGATAGGCACACTAGCTAATCTGAGCTTCAGGGTCTCAAAGGTATCCTCTTATGTTTTTCCCCATTAGAATGGGCCATCATTATGTAAGATCAGTTATAATAGTGCTATAATCTTTTCATAACTTCTTATGAATTTTATATAATATCCATAGTGGCCAAGAAGGGCGTGAATTCTTTTCTATGTGGAAGGAGTTTGGAGCTAAATGATGATGGATATCTTCACTGGATCGATGAGCAAACCATCCTTATAGACAATGTGTCAAAGTAGGGTTAAAAATAGTGTTATGAAGACACACTTTTTAAAGTTTAGGTATATATTTAGCTTCCTATACATCTCAGAAATTAGGCATAGGTTATCACAATGGTCCTTGATGAGGCCATATATTATCCAATCATCTAGGTAAACCTAGAGGAACCTATGGATGAAGTCTTAAAAATTAGTAATAACCAACATAGAGAACATGGATAGTGAAATTATTGAGTCCAAAGGGCATAAAATTATAATAAAAATATCCCCATTTAATTGCAAAGGTTATTTTGGGCTTGTCCTCCTCCTTAATCTAGACTTGGTGGTAGCTAGAAAACCCATTAGTGAAGGTGTAGATCTTGCAACCTATAATGCCTTCTAGGACTTCATCAATGAATATGTTTGATAAGGGGTCATTGATGCAAGCAACATTTAGCATTCTATAATTGATTCAAATGCAAATGCACCCATCTTTCTTGATGCTTATTACTATTGGGCTCACCCACTTTAACTAATATATAGGGTAAATAATCCCTATGGCTAACATTACATCATTCTCTATTTTGAACTTAGTATGGAGGTAGGGATTCATCCTGTAAGGGTGATTTTTAATTGATATTACACCATTGATTAGCTTTATTATCATCTTCCCAAGGCATGGGTCGGTACCATTCATATCTTTATAAATCCTAGGGAATAAGTCTTAAAACTCCTTCAGTAGGTCTATGATGTGTGCTAGATCTACATTAGACCAATAGCCACCTAAAGTAGCCATATTTATCACCTTATACATTTATATCCACTTTGATGGTCTTTAGTGGCACACAATACAATTCATTCTTCTCCTGGTGTGATTCCTCAATTTGTTAAGTTCCTTCTATTATCTCTACACAAAGATTAGTGGGGTCTTCTTCACCATAAGCACTATCATCTACTTGGTAGATGAGATTTATTTTGGAAGTCAACATTTTATAGTAGTGCTCCTTCCAAGTCTCATTGTCTTCTTTTCTTGAGTCATTGTTGAGAATTTATTCTTCTAAGAAAGTCAGGAGTGTCAGTCCCTTTTCATCGAACATGTCTTTTAGGCACTCCTTAAGGATGGAAATTTCCTCAAACACTTCCCTCTAAATTAATTACAATGGATCAACTAACTCTAAGTTATATGAGTAAAAGGAGAAGGTGTGCACAAAATTCTCCTTAAATTCCTCCTAATTAGTTATCTCTTAGCACATTTCATTGACCACATAACATGATTTCACCCATGTCTTCAGAGTACTATAAAAGGTGTGTACCCATTATTTCTTTGGATCAATCATGTTTTAGTTAGTCCATGTCTCTTTATATAGGCACACATGTTCTATAAGATTAGAGTGACTATATTTTACTAAGATATCAAAGTTCTCATTAATCCTCCCAAATCTAGTGAAAATGGCCACTTTTACCTCTGACCAAGTTGGAAAGTTAGACCTTTGAATTTCCCACTAATGCACAATAGTGCTTCTTAAGGTATACACTAGTGTACCCATTCTATCTATCTATTTTGGGATGTATGCTTCAAGGTCATGGAAATACCTTTCCACTAGGTTTCTCCCTTCAAATTTTGGAACATTATAAGATTTCCTTTGCTCAAGAAAATTACCCTCTTTCCTTTATCCTCGTGGCACAAGACCCATCATTTTAGAGCATGATAAATCTAGACCCAACCACTCCTCACAAGATTTGGCACCTTTTCATGCACCAAGTGGCATATATGACCAATGACCTCATAAGCCTTTTTAACCCATCAGTTGCAAGAAATATCAAGGGTGTTCAAGGCTGACTACCTATCCTCCCAAGAGAGAAATCCTTGATTAGAAGGGTTGAGATTCTTAGCTCCTTACATTATGATGTTATATATATGGTTGATCTCATCCTCCAGATCAACACTCTCCACATAGGGGGTCCTTGTTCACTTTAAAGTGGAATCACTACCCTTTTCTTACCAATTTTTAAGGTCATATATCAATTGTTGAAATGCATATCTACATTGTTGGCATAACACTATGGCCTTCCTAGAAACACTAGATAGTTATCCTATTCAACCAACTCAATTACCTCAAAGTCAGTGTGGAATTTAGCACTCATAATATTTATAATGGCGCCTTTCAAAATTTCAATTAGCTATGCTCAGGTCTTTTTGGGCATGAAGAGTATATGGGGAGAAGGCCTTAAGGTTTGCCAACCCATATTTTCCTATGAATTATTTTTCAAGATATTAACCTTGACACTGGTGTTGATTAGTACCTCACATATATACCATCTATTAATGGTGGCATTCACCAAGATTTCTTGGTCATACTTGGTGTTCTAGGTATGCCTAACCTCACACACACTTTTCATACATGGCATTGCAACTTCTATTGAAGAAATTTATTTGATAGAGGTATCATCCATTCTATTTCTAGGAGGCACAATATTTTCATCATCTCTTACACTTCATCATCTTGGCCATCTTGCTTTTTGTGAGAGGCAGTAACCTATACCTCTAGGTCTTACTCTAATTGGATCTCTCCTTGTAGGTTCTATATCACACTCATGTCTTGCTATAATATATATTTTTAGTGTGTAGGGTCTAGATAAGGTGTAGATTTAAGTTTTAACTATGTAATGCACTCATTTTATTTTGACATCCCACATTATAGGTGCAACTCTTATATTAACACAACTAACAATTGAGTGGTGAGTCCACTCTGAGTAGTTGCCTACACTTTGATTGACTTTGTGCATGTTGGTTGTGCCTTTAGAACCCATTTCACCTATTTAAGCTCATGTTTTATCATCCTTGTGCCCTTGTTGATACCCAAGTTTCCTTGGGTCAGCTTTTTGTATAATTTAAGGAATTCTTTGACCTTGTGCATTCCTCAATAATACCCACATAGTGGATGCATAGGGTATTCACATTATTAATGCTTAGTTGAACCATACTTGCAACATGTTCATGGTTGGAACCTTCCTCCACCACATCCAATACCTCACCTTTTTGTGCCTCTCTACATCCCATAGCATATATTTTGCTGGCCATAACCCTCATTTCCTTTAGCTCCTTTCCCTCATACTACTGTCATTTCTTATCATGTAAATTTCCCCATGTTCTCACACATCTCATCAATTACATAATAATCAGTCATTTTATGGGTATAAGCATCAAATAATTGATAATAAACTATTGTGTTAACCTAATTGATACATTGTAACAAGGGGTAGTTATGGATATCATGTGCTTCATGACAAACTTCACAATTGACGAGAAGTGTGCACATATTCCTTCTAGGGTAGTTATTTATATTATGGCCCTCCATCTCAAAATCGGTACACCACAACCTAATTTAGGCATCTTGTGATGAACTAGTAGTCATTTTTTATAATTAGGAGGCTATAGACATAATTTTCACCTCCATGAAAGGGATAATCCTTATATTGGATCTCATAATTGCCTCAACTTTAAGTGTGGATTTAAGCTCTTTCTGAGGGTCTATAAATGTTTTCATAGATATCACCCTTATAAAAGGTACTAAAAATCCTCCAATGAACCATTTTGCATATTGGGAGGGGTGAATATCATAAGGGAGCTTGGAAAGGAGAGTCTTGAATCTAGGGTCACACAAGTGCATGCTCTTTGATAATCCCTAGTTTATCTCTTTGAGCATAATGATGCTTTATTTTTTAAATTTAGGTATATCAAATTTTTCCAATAAGGCTTCCTTTAGGGTGTCATAATCAACTATAGCCTAGTTAGGATCAAACTTCCTATACCAAGTATGGGTATAATCAAGTAATGTTATCACAAACTAGGTTGCCTTATAATCAGGCTAAGTTATTCTTCAAGTGTACCAATATAATTCACACTTGAGAACATGATCTATGGCATTCTCCATGCCTTGATACTCAGGTAGGTACATGGAAATCTCATAATAAATATAGGGATAGGGAGAAGTTGGTGTTTAAGAAACTTATCCTCATGGTATTTGTCCTAATGTTGGTCCTCCTAGGCCTCTAACCACTAGGACAAGAATTGGTCCCATGGTTACTACTGGTATTTTAAAAGATGATGTCATAATACTATCAACTAATGTCATGGGGCCACTTCCTATGATCTATTTCCTATGCTACACAACTAACATTAGCTATACTAGGGTGATTGTTCTCACATTTTTATCTAGTCAAGGTAGTACCTTATAGTCTAGATGTATCTTCACTTACCTCCTTGTAAGGGATAACTTGTTTAATCACAAAGTTTTACTCCATATCTATAAAATGATCAAAGTATAAGTTGACAATGGGGTCAGTTATCAATCTTCTATCTTCTTATGGGGGATTTACTTCATGAGCTCATTTTATAGGTTTAAAGTGGGTAGGTGTATCTGATGCATCTCTAATGATCAGTTTCTATAAAGACCCTAATCATTCACCTTGTAACTATGGATTTTGTTCTATGGTTTCAAGGGTTCCTTCCTTTAGGTGTTGTTACCATTAAAGAGATCCTTCCCCATGCCCTTATCACTCACTATGGGTCCTCTCAACATTTCCAAGTTATAGATCTTCTATAAGATTATGACTCCTCTTGTTATAAGCCTATCTCCTAAGTTATCAATTTTCAATCTACTCATCCCCTTCTATTGCATCTCAACTATACATCCTCTTCTTCCTTGTTTTACTACTCATATGTGAGAGGACTTTATCTTTACATTTTCATGGTCTAAAATCCATAATCCACCATTAACTTCTTGAGTTTGGTACAAATTTCCTTCACAAACATGCCTCTAGGTTCATATAAGAATTGATATTTTGCTTCTTTAGGGTAGGAGTACATTGATACTATAAGCTCAAGCATGTAGCTATTCAACATCCCTTACTACCATTTATCTATGGCTTTAGTCCAAGTGGAGTCTAAGTTCTCAAGCCTCTCTAGGTGATCTTTAATCCAATCAAGGTATTATCCATAGCTTGGACTTCTATGTGTTACATATGCATCCAACCATTAGTACACCTGCTCTGGTAGTTCACAATAGAAAATATCATATAGGTCATTATACAAGTGGTTTTTAGACCCATTTCCTTATGTTATATCCTCTACAAGCTAGATGCTTTAGTGAAACTCTATCTTCTACTCATTCTAACCATCTCTTGATGTTCTCGAGGGAGAGTTAGAGCATTTTTCTAGTGCACCATTATAAAAAAATTCAATAGTCCCAGTAACAAAACCAAAATGCTATATAAAATTTGGTGTTTTGGTCATGGGCATGATTAGGTACTTATCTATCTATCCAAGCTAGATTAGACTTATTTTATTGGGGATTAGGCCTTGAATAATAATATGGTGCTCAAAATTTGATGCTCAACTACACTAGAATTAGTCTACATAAGGTGCAAGCATTATGTTCTCACCTGAAGCATAGTGGAGAAGGGATTGGGTTCTATCTTGGGTTAATTATGCCATGAAATAACTCTATCCTTTAGGGGATTTGGTTAGTAATATGGTGGTTATACATTCATGGACATAATCCATCTTGGTATGGGGGAAAGCCCACTATCTATCAGGCACAAGTGGATGTGATTTAGGTCAAGATCCTCATGGGTGAAATCCTTTGGTAACCTTGGCTTAATGGCATTCAAGTGCTTGAGGGGAAATTAGGTATCTAGTTAAAGGACTTATGCACATTTTTGTGCTTAGGTGTGGTTATCATTGTGAGGTATAAGGTCTCACCCATACTTAGAGCATTTCTTATATCAGGCATGATAATACTCATGAGATACAGGCATGCCATTAATGAGTTAGGTTATATGCTCATGAGATTTCAACATACATATTATATACTTAAGCATTAAATCTATTAAAAATTTCATAAAGATTTCATCATTAGTAGAGTTTAATAATAATACATATATAAGTCCATAGAAACTACGCATATACTTGAATTAAGCTATTAAAGGTCTAGAGGCTAACATATGAGGTTGGGAATTATAATGAGGATCATTAAAGGCAAACCAAACTAAAATCTAAATCTAATGGTGAACATAACATCTAGAATCAATCTATTAGGGCTTCACTACTCCAATTATCTTCTCCTTGCTAACTGGACTTTGCTTCCTTTTATAGTGCTTCAAGGCATCTTAGGTTCTTAAAGAATGAAGCACATAGATCACTGAGTTGTCACTGGAGGTACTCATATTTTTGGCTCCACTACACTACCTTAAATGAGCCATTATTGTCTTATGCAGCCACTTCCTAATGAATATTGATCCAAAAAGGAGTTTTTAGTTGTCTGCTAGCTGGTACCACTAGATGACAAAATACTAATCTTGAAATTGATTTCCTCACACCTAAATGTCTATTGTGTTGAAATGGATTATATATTTAGATGGATTTGGGGCCTAAAAACTTTTGTGCCTTTTTTGGACATTATAGTTACTATAGAAATTTCATAAGGAACTATGCCAAGATTACAATGTCACTATAAGAACTCTTGTGAAAGGATGGCCCATTCTATTAGGGTGCAGTGTAGGAAGATGTATTTGAGGCCCTAAATCTCAAACTAGAAAGTTCATTGATATTATAATTTATTGATTAGATAATTCCATTCCATTTTCATGTTGATGTATTTGGTATTGTAATTGGCACCATTCTAGCATAACCTAGTAAAGGCAAGATAGACCATCCCATTTATTTTACAAAAAACAAATTGACTAAGGTAGAATCAAACTACACCACAATTGAGCATGAGGCACTTTCCATGGTCTATACCCTATAAAAGTTATATTAGTACCTATTGGCAACCCCCTTCATCTTATTTACTGATCATGAGGTGCTTAAGTACCTGGTGAGTAAACATGTTCTCCATGGGTTCATTTATTAATGGATATATTTTTAAAAGAGTTCTAGTTTTCTATCATAGTAAAACCTAGAAACCAAAACTTGAGACTAGACCACCTATCTCATATAAAATTTTGTGATGAAATAATGCTTATAGAAGATGCTATGATAGACATGAAACTTTATAGGCTCTAGTGCATCCTTGAGGACTAAGTGGATATCATCTCATTTCTGACATTTAGATTTGTTCCCCAGACTATAAAAACTAAGGAGAAGAAATAACTCATAGTTTACACCACCCCTTTTCAAATTATTAGTGGGGAACTATATAAGTTGAGCTGAGATGAGGTCCTACACTAATGTGTCTTAGAGCATGAATGGTACTTGGTTTTACAAGAGGCACATAATGGGATTGCTATAGGACAGTATGATGGAGATGCTATGTCATGCAAAGTTCTACAATCAGGCTTGTGGTGGCCTTCCCTATTATAAGATGCAATAGATTATGCCAAAGCATGTGAGATATGCTAGTGTATGGTAAATACCAACCACTAGGATGAGATTCCTCTAATCCCCATCCTTTCATAGATGCCATTTTAAAAATGGGTCATTGAATTTGTTGGGAACATTACTCTTAATGCAAGGTGCACAAGCACATGATACATTATGGTAGTCACATATTACTTTACTAAGTGGGTTAAGGTAGTGCTGACCAAAGATTTCATAGTCACCATAGATGTAAGGTTTATATGGGAGAACATTATTAGTTTTTATGGGTGCCCATTCAATTTTAATATAGACTATGGAACTCACTTCCTTAATGAGACCATTCAAATCCTACTGATTGAATACGTGGTGGTGCACCAAAAAACAACACTTTGTCATCCCTAAGTGAAGGGCACCACTGAGGCATTCAATAATATATTGGGAACTTGCCTCAAAGATATGCGATGTTGGTCACAAATATTGGGATGACTATGTGTCATTAGTATTGTGGGCATATCACACCATGTACAAGTGCTTGAATAAGGCTACACCATTTCAACTAGTCTTTGGCATAGAGGTCATTATACTAATAGAGTTCATAGTGCCCTCATTGTACATTGCATATATTGGTCATTTGGATGACAAAGAGTCTTTAAGCACATGATTAGAGGAATTAGAATGTTTGGATGAGACACATGCCTAAGAAAAATGGATCTAATAATTAAAAAAGGCATTCTAAAAGCTATGGCATGATAAACACATCAAGCAAAAGGTACTTAATGAAGGATAATTTATCTTGATATATGAATCCAAATACAATAAACACCTAAGCAAGATGTAGATTAGATGGATGAGACCTTATGTCATCCATAATATATTAAAGACTGACACATGCAAGCTACATATGTTGATAGGTGAAATGCTCTTTGGTCATTTTAATGACAATAAATTGAATCCCTATAGTCAATAATATGGCACTTGTACCATTAAACACTAATGTCTCAATAATAAGTCAATTGTGTTGTGATGACTAGAATAAAATTTGGCATAAGCCAAATCTATGCTTATGTTTTTTTTGTTTGTGTTGAGTGCATAAGTGTGGTACTTTTAGGCCTATAGAAGAGCTCTTCTAGTACTTACATGCATGAAATCAATTGAGTGAGTCAAGCACATATTCTCTCTAAATATCCTGAGGCTAGATAACTAAATTTTTGGGCATGTGGGGCTTGACATATTTAGAAATATGTGAGGACAAGTTGATAAAGGGAGGTGCACAAGATGATCATGTGCAAAAAAATAAAGAAGAGATAAGTGTTGAAGGACTAGTGCAAGAATTTATATGGGGTAGGGGAAGGACAAAGAAAGAAAAAATGAAATATAGAGAAATTTACCAAGATAAAGGGGCACTTTAAAGGAAGCATAACAATAAGGATAATTTTAACTAAGGAGGCTAAATTATGTGCATGGGAAATATTTTACCCAAGTTACCATAATAAAGGTGAAGGTTGTGCCAAGATGAACAAAGCACAAGAGAAATATTGTGTAGATAGATGATACCCACCCAAAGGTTGGTGGGAAGTGACCACTTAAATCACTTTTCACTTCACCAAATAAGCTATTAAGATAATTTAATGATTGTGACGATGGAAGCACAAAGATATGCAATAAATGAGAATGTTGTGGTAGATTTTTGTAAATTTTGTGGGTTTAATAGATTTCAATAAATCCATGTGTCATCATGTCATTACTCACTAGCCATTAATGGGGTAGATGAAAATAAGGTATAAAGAGGTGAGTGACAAACTGTACTAGGTTACAAACCTTGAGAGAATTTAAACTTGAATAGATCTGAACCAAAGTTGAATAAAAAAAATGCTATTATTATCACATAAGTTTTGCACTTGTTCTTTGATGTGGAATAGGTCGTTGTGCAATACCTGATGATATAATGGGAAAACCTCTTAGCCATAGAACTATGGTGAGTTGAGGTTAACCTCTAAATAAGGCTAACTTTATTTCACTAAATTTGATATAATTGATAAGATATCAGTTTTATGGAAATTATTTTAATGTTCTTTCTCCTAAACTAGACTTTGATAGGGAAAAGGGAAAAAATGAGACTTTAAAAAACTAAAATGGTGATTTAACTACATATCTTAGTGGGTATTAATGCTTACTTGATGAACACAATGGAATAGAAAATTGTATTATAATTGGTTTAAGATAAACTCATACAAAATGGGAAATCAGAGGCAATATTTAGTTATTTTCACAAAAGGGAAAAGAGTTATTTATTTTAATCAATCAATATTTTTAGAGGGGTAAAAAATACCAAAAATGAATTTATTATCACTAAAATAAGAAACAAAACTTCCAAAAACACTCAGATAACTGGTATACATAGAGATTTATTAGACAAGAGAGGCAAATCTTCAATTTATTTCTATTCCAAAGGTTACAACTTGTATAAAATACATTCAAAATGTAGAAATTATGTCTTGTAATAGAAAAAAGATGATTTGGGCCATGAGGTCCACCCATATTTATACAAAATATCTCATAGATGAGATTCAATCATCAAAACATGAACACTCAATCAGATAAAGCATGTTGATATAAAACTTCATACAAAAAAGGGCAAGTTGCTCTATTCCTAACATATTAGACGTATATAATGGTTTGGAAAGTGGCATGCAAGAGATGGGCATGATCCTTGGAATGGAATGGTGTGGCTAGAACTAGAAGATATCCATATAAAGCTTATTCATCTTCAGCCGCTAAAAATAACTATTCATGAAAAATAGGTGATGCCCAAGATAAACTTGAATTTTTAAAAGATAACTAAAGTTACCTTTATAAAACACAAGTGAGACTTTTACAAATTTTTAAGTCAATCACTTTTTTCAAAATGGAACTTGAAATTTATAATTCATGTTTTTACACTCTTAATAATTGTAACTTATCAAAATAGAAAGTGTAATTTGAAATTGCTTTTTACAACTTTCATATTGTCAAAAAGTACAAATTTATCTTTCTTAGAAAGAGTTATAAAAAATAGTTGTTTCTTCATAGTTACAACTTACAATGTTTTAAAAACATAAAACACAACATGTGAAAATATTTCAATATAAATTTAATCAACATTCAGAATTTCCTTATCATTCATATCCTTCTTAGCCTAGAGTTTTTCAACATATACATCAAAGGCTTTGAAAACTTCTTGTACTTGCTCTTTATTTGGTCTGTAAGAGTAAATGTGATAATCTTAAAAATATGTTTAAACATCAAATAATTATCTTCTAAAAGTGTGTTTATCCTATATCTCCATTCTTATCCTATCCATTTCATTTTCATATCTGATAATCTTGTGGATAAAACTTAGGGTGAAGACTGTATCCTTTGTAGATTATTTTTAAAAAACCTCCTTGAACTTATGCTAGACCTATTCAACCTATAAGATATTTTTTGAGTCATATTTTGGTTGACATGAAAACATATTAATCATTCCTTCAATGTCATACAACATGTCAATAACTTTATCATGAGCTACCTTGGCCTGGTGAGCAGACTCTATTAATATCCTTATTCAAAATTGAGCTACACTGTGTAATTCCTCATGCTCAACCTCATTATTTAGTATGTTTTTAACAATAAGGATACCTATGTTAATTGAACCTACATATATCAATTATTGATAATATATATTCAAGGTTTGAATCTCTCCTTCAAATTAATTAACCTACTCTTTTAAAATATTCTTTCTCTCTTTGATCATTTCATAATGATCCATTGTTTATGCATTGATTTTATTCCCCTTAGAAATGAGTTTTTTATAAAATTCTCTCATATCCCTTCCCATGTGAGTAATATCTCTAAATGAATCAATTTTAACTTGATCTGGACTCTATTAGATTATTTGCACTAATTGTGGCTATTTTGATGGTTCACTAGGCTTTATTAACTAGTTCAATGTTATTATAAGTTGATCCACATTTATATTTAACTCATCCTTGGTGGCCTTATCATGATCAATCCATTCAAAGAGAGATTTGATTCTATATTGCACATCATGTTTCAACCCCTCTCTTGTCAATCGTCCAAGGTGGATCTTAGAAATTTGATAATCCCCAACCACAAGATCTACCTTTGATTTTTTTGATGGAAGTACTATAATTTCAACATACCTTTCTCCATTATCATCATTAAATATCCTATAAAGGGTCCTAAGAGTAGGTTTGGACTTATTTTGGACCTTTGATAGACCAAATTCCAATGTACTAGGATCAATCATTTATTTCACCTTCTTTCCTACTAACTTGGCTAGCCAATTACAGATAGCCTCTAGTTGATTAGAAACTATCATTGAAGAATCAACAACTGATGTTGTTGCACTAAAAGATACTATGACCATTGTAAAATCCTATGAGGATGATGTTATTGATTTTTCAAGATGTTCTTGTGACACTTTACTCCCATCAGTAGTCTGAAAACCTACATTCACATAAAGCACCTATGTTACTCCAATTTCTACTGAAGGAGTTATGGAAATAGTGGAAGTGGATGAGGTCAGGGAAATGGAAATAACTATGTCTCTTAAGGGATTAGAATATGGGAGAGACATAGGTATTTTGAATTTGGAAATGGTGGGAAGAGTGGAATATAAAACATTAAATGAATTAATGAGATGTGTGGACCACTAAGGGTTGGTGATTTAAGTAAAGTGATGGGGATGAAGGTAAAATAGTACTTACCTTAGGAGTTAGGGTGGCCTACAGGACTGACATCAGGTTGACTAAGTTTATGTATTTTTTCTATTGGGTGGTGTTGAAAATTAATTGGGATGAAATGGAAGGAACTATGAATGGAATAGAAATAGGTAATGGAATGAAAGGGGAAGGTGAAATTATAGGAATAGAAAGTGGAGTGAAAACTTGAGACTCCACTGATGGGGGACCTTGACTATCCACTTGACTAAATTATTTTGGTTGCACTTGGCTTATTATGGTTGGAATGGAAGGTGAAGTGGAAATTATAGATGTAGTTAGAGTGGAGACAAGAGGTGGAGTTAATACTGGATGTGTTAAAACCTAAGATCTTTGAGGAGTAGAAACAAGGAGTGAAGGTGCTAAAATATTTGAAGTAATATAGGTAAGAAGAGGGAGAACAATAGAGGTGGGGGTTGTCACTATGATAGTAATGGGGATTGAAGTTATGGAAGCTTGTGATATTGATGTGTCTTCATATGGAAGGTTGATTGGTTTTTCTTTAGCCTCCCACATTCTTCTTAACTCCTCTTTCTTTGCCTTAGTATTTTCCTTCTTCTCATGCTCCTTTGATGATTATCCTAGGCCCCCTTCTAATGGAGTAACCCCATCTACCTTAATATTGTAAATCTTCTCTTTGATCCCTATTATTTCTCTCATTATCTTAATTCCCTTACTTCACAACCAATTGATTCTTTTGTTAATCACATGATCCATTCTATCAAACAGAGAAAGGGATTCTAGAATAGACCACCTTAATGGTGAAAGGGGTTGTGTGATGACCTGTGTGTAATAAATTAGGTCCACTACAGAGTCATCATCTACCAAGTCATCTAGAAATGGTGCTAGATCATAGTCTTTGATTTGTTATAGGGGCATCCTAGAATAAACCCTCATCTTCATAATCTTCCCAATAATCTTCATAATATGGCACATGAGCATTTATTGTAAGTGATAATGTGTTAATGATATTTCCATATACATAAAAATATGGCCTTTAATCCAATGTCTTAAGTGTCATTTGGCACATATTAGATTTGACACACTTGGCCTTAAGGAGGGATTGGCATGTGTATCAACCAATGGAAATTGGGAAATGTATCCCTACCTTATGCATGATAGAAAGGAGATTGTGTGTCTCTATAAGCTACCTGACCATATCCATTAGTGATCATGTATCATTAACATATCTAAGAATTTTATAGGGATAGCCATTGAAACTTGTTGCCCTGATGTAGGAAAAGGTAGGGAACTATATAAATTAGGAGCCCCATTTGCTGATCTTATTCACTACTAATGGTGAGAACCTTATTCTCCAATGTTCCTTATCAAACATGATAATGATGAAATATATGAAGGCATCATTTACTTACCTAAAATGTTACTTACTATCCTTCAATGTTAGGTTAGGGTAGTATTTATACACTCTACTTATTTCCTTAGGAATTTATTAAGGCTTAGGAATAATCTACCTTTGGCCAAAATATAGATAATATAGGAGCTCATATAGAATTTGGCCATTATTTATATCTCCATCAATTGATTATGGAGGGAACCACTTACTAATTGGGTCCAATGAATGTATTGTTTATTTTTTTAGATGACCCAAATGTACTGGTACATCCACTCTTGAAAACACTTGGCATCAATATCACCAGTGATCCTATGTAATAGTATGATAACATCCCCTACTTCATTAAGGAAATTAGGCCTATAAATGGTCTTTGGTAACCTAATGGATGAATAATTCAGGGACTTGAGCCACTATTTATTGATTATTTTTTGACACCCATCTAGTTTATCCTCATATAATTATGCAGATGTCTATGGAGTTATATCAAGATGACTCTCAAATTCTAGGATTGTGAACATTGTGTTGATGAAGTCAAGGTCTAGATTCAAAATATTTTACCCTCTATCATTGTAGAATTCTCTTATGTTAGGATCATAGTGTTTGTCTAACATGAGAACCAAATTGGGTCTTTGAATAGACAGTGGGAAGGCTATAACTTGTGGAAGGCCATTCATAAATACTTTAGACCCAATCATTTTTTAAGTCTACACTTATCTGAGCCTAAAAATATCCTAGGTTAATACAACCTAAATCAATATTTATTATTTATGAAACATTATAATCCAAGCTAGGAGTCACTCCAGGGCCTTTGGATTTGAACTTCATTTCCGTAGGAGACATGAAAACTAAAGTTATTACTTGTGATAAACTAAATGTGAAAGTTGGCAAAATCTATAGGTGTTTAAAGTAGTTCAAATCTCTATAAAAATTGGTACGTGCTCAAAGTAGGTGGAATTTTCATAGATATGGAAGGTGTTGGAAGCAATTGGAAGTTCTATAGAGATGGAAGGTGTTACAAACAAGGTAAACTTTTGTGTGGATGAGAGGTGTTTGGAGAAGGTTCACTTTCTATAAAGATGTAGAAGCTTGCAAGGGTCTGAGGTGTTTGAAGTAATGGTAAATCCCATAGAGGTAAAAGGTGATGGATATAGATTCAAACTCTATAGGAATTTTGTGGAATATTCACTAGTTTGAAAAAATAATACATGCTTAGGATTATTCTTCTTGACCAAGTAAAAACCTAGGTTTTGATTACAAAATTTCAAAGGGAAAACTAAGGGTTTTATGATGATCACTTTGGTGGGAAATCCTTATGATGATCACTTTTGAAAATGAAACCTTAAAAAACCCTAAAAATTGACCTTTTTTTTTTACAAATGACTACACAAATGCCTAATTCATAGATAATCCTAAAATAACACCACAATAAACAACTAAACTCTATGGAAGATTTTGATTTTTTTTCATAAAAAAGGGAAAATATAAAAAAAATGTTTCAAAATATATGAAAAATGGCATAAATCATAAGGGGGATATTATGTACAATGTGACCTCTAATTTTTGCAGTTGTGGTTTGTCCTACAAGTACTTGCTTACACATGGCTCAATTTTGATGGTGTGGCATAGGTCATTGTTAGAGTTTTAAAAATGCACTTATAAAATTAAAAAATGATAATAAAATCCACAAATTCACTTATTTTATATAGAAACCCCCTATAATTAATGTAGTTATGGTGGTTGGTGGTGGAGCTAGAAGTTGCTTGGAGTAGGTCCCATGTATGTAAGAAATGAATGGCTTGGCTCAATGGAAGGAAAAACTCATCAAGCACTTTGCACATTTGTAAATGTACAAAGTGCAATTTAGGTTTTGAATTCTAAGGAGTGGGGGTATTTATGTTTTATGGGATCTAGAGCCCACCATGCATTTTGTACATTTGCAAATGTGCAACGTGCTTGCCAAGTTTTGGATTATTTAAATTTGGATGCTTTGTGGGATGTGGAGCCCATCATGTATTTTTCACATTTCATAACTTGTAAAATACATTTCAAGTTCCATATTTCATCATGTTATAAGATGATTGCTTTGTAGGATCCGAAACCCATGAAGCAATTTTCAAACATGAAAATTGCATCCAAAGTTTTGGATTCCATAGTGTAAAAGAGAAATATGGGTTTTTGGTGGTTTTAGGGTTTTTACTAAAAAAAAAAAGGGGGTATCCCTTAGGATATCAGATGTAATGATATTTTTGGAACAAAAATATCAACATTTTTTATTACCTCTGTAAGATGATTGCCTGCTAATCAGTTTCAATCAAGTAGCCTTCTAGACATTGGCCTTGGAGTCAATTATGGCTTTGATAAAATTTAACCTAGTTATAAATAGACTGGAAGTTGCTTAGACATGATAAAACAAGAAAAACATAAATGAACAAAATGAGGAAAAGTAACACAACTTAAGGAAACAAAAACTCCTAATGAGTTAACCTATGCATAAGCACTTATTAAAATACATAAATAACCTTACTATATAAAAAATCTAAATTTTTTGGAATGATTTTCTTCCTAAAAAGAAGATTATAGGTATATCCCATTGAATGGGATAGGTATTTCTTCTCCATCAAGCTTAGAGAGCTGGAATGCATTGGTTCCTTTGCATTGATTAATAATGTATGTACCACTCCATATTACATCAAATTTGGTATGTTTTCCTAGTTCATCCCTATTTTTATCCCATTTTAGGACCATATATACTTCATTAAAATTCCTTTTAGATGCCTTTTTATCAAAAGTCTTCTTGGTTTGGGCCTGATTAGCTTCTAAGACATTCATTATTTGGTCCCTGATTTATTTGAGTTCTATGAGCTCAGTAATGTCACTATCATTACATCATTATTGATCAAGTCTAATTAATGATTGATATCTATAGATGGTATCTCAATTTATAGTGGGAATTAAGTCCAACATGAAAGGTGAATTACCTATGGCTCTCTTAGGGGTGATCCTATCAGCCCAAAGTGCAGATTTCAACTTTGTATGACAAAATTCTTTGGTTATCTTCTATTTTTATCTCAATAATATTGATAAGGTTCTTATTGGTTGAATCAACCAAATCATTACCCTAAGGATAAAAATTATAATAAGTGTTTAAATACACATTATGCTTGATATTCACTAACTTGTGTATCCATGAAAGCTTTAGTGTTATTAGATATAATGGTATGTGGCACACCGAATATTGACACTATGTTGTCCATAAAATCTAGAATTGACACCTCCATATCATATTTTAGTGCAATTACTTTGTTCCATTACATGAAATAATCTATTGATTGGAGGATCCATTTATTCCCTACACTCGATGGTGGATTGATATTGCCTATAAAGTCTAGTCCCCTTTGGGAAAATGGTTGATCTACTTGAATAGGCCTAGGAGGAAAGGTTGTTAACTTTTACTTACCACTGAAGTAGGTGAAATTTTCATAGTTCCTCACCCATTGGTGGGTATCTTTGAATAATTTAGGCCAATAATATCCTACTCTAATTATCTTTATTATTGTGGTCCTCATAGAGAAATGTCCTCTTGATGGGCCATCATGAAATTATTGGAGTACCTTAAGAACTTGATCATGCTCAATACATCTTAACATAACTCCATTAATGTCCTTCCTAAATAGTACTCCATCAACAAGGACATAAGGAATATACTGGAGTCTATAATACCTTTTATTAGACTAATGAAGATTATATGGATACTCATCAGTCTATAGGAAGTTGGTCATGTCTTGGATCTAGCTATTGAAAATAGGTAGGTTGGTTGGCTGAGATGCATTTTTAGCATATATTGCTTTAGGTCACAATTCAACAATTTTAATATCAGAAGCTAGCTATTCACAAAAAACTTTTACTCTTACCATCTTGGTAACTTTGATATCCATGTCATATTCCATGACCTTGTAATCCATATTGATCACTTTTAATTTATCTCTAGCTTCTTAGGAACTCTTTAACACTTGGGTGGTTTACCATCAAATGAATCTTGTTAATAGAGAGCATATGATTAAATTTTTAAGATCCTTAATCATTGAATATACTTACTTCTCCCTAAAACTGTAATTCTCCTCATATCCTTTCAAGGACTGGCTAAAAAGAGATATCGACTGTTCTAATTATTCTTGATTGTGTTGAGTTAGAATGGCTGAGATGATTTTTTCCCCTCTAAATGCATAAACAATGAAGTATTTCTAATAATTTGGATTGACTAGGGTAGGATCCTGAGAGATAGCTTATTTTATGGCCTAAAAACTGACTCTTCCATCTTATGTCCAATTGAAAACAATACCCTTCTTGAGCATTATAGTTTGGGGTTTTACTAGGGAGGCAAAATTCAGGACAAATCTTCTCACAAAAATAATCTTCCCAAGGAAAATTTGAAGTCCTTTCTTATGTCTTGGTAGTGCCAATACAAATATAACACTAACTCTTTTTGGGTATTTTGAAAGACCTTCCTTTGACACTATGTACCCCAATAGTTTCCCTTCATGGAACACAAAAATACACTTCTTTGGGTTTAAGGAAACTCCATATTCTTTGCACCTTTCAAAAAAAATTCTAAGGTGGTAAAGATGTGCTACAACATGCTTTGAGTAGATTGTGATATCATACAAATATACTAGGATCATTTCATTTATCAGTCCTCTAAATTACATATCCATGGCTCTTTGAAATGTTAGTCCAACATTGGTCAAACTAAAAGGCATATTTTTGTATGCATATGTGCCCCATTTTGTGGTGAAGGTAGTTTTGTACTGATCTGACTCTTATACTAGGATTTTGATATAGATAGAATAACCATCTAGAAGGGAAAACCTTTCAGATCCTACTACAATTTTTAAAATTTTCTCCATAGGTAGGAGAGGATAGTGATCCTTTAAGGATGCTTTATTCAGGGCTTTAAAATCCACACTCAACTTTATTTCATCATTTTTATTTCTAGCAGGGACCAGATTGGCAACCCAAGATAAGTGATTGATGGGAAAATTTATATTAGCTTCTATCAATTTAGTAATATCACTTTTCATCAGGGGTTATATCTTTGGATTAATGGGCCTCTAGTTCTATCTAATAGGCTTGGTGTTTGGATCCAAATCTATTGTATGATGGGCTAAACTAGGATTAAACCCTCTTAGATCATGATATCTCCAAACAAAATTATCATCAAATTCTTAGCATAATTCAATACTTTTTTTATTCTTAGATTCATTACATACCTTCCCTAGCTTTAGTGTTTTGCCTTCGAAGATGACCACCAAATCGTAGTCCTATTCATTGACCAAAATATTATTTTTCTCACCTTTCAACTCATCATCTAAATTGAATATGTTTTCTAATGTAACAAGAACCATAAGTATCTTGTTCAACTTTAGTTGGATGATCTGACCCCCATATTGATCCTAGAGCTTAGGTTAGTTCCTATCAGAGAATTTAACTTCTCTCAAAAAAGTTTCTAATTTTTTGATCATTATCAAAGACCTACCAATTAGTGACATTGTTAAGAACATATGTTCTTACCACCAATTTTACATGTTAGATGTTTTCTTTACTTATCTCCTCAAGTGAGTTATATTTGGATCCCACTGAAGCCATATGATCAACATCCTTATTTCATGATCTTAGTACTACCTAAATATTTATAATGGTGAAATATTCAAATAGGTCCCATACCTTATGCTTATAAGATCTCAATAAATTGTTCTTAGTCACATTTCTAGATCTTACTTGGTGAATAATTAGTTTAATATCACCAAATATCTATAGAGATTCTATCCCCCTTTCTTTAGCCAATTGTAGTCCTTGAATTAGGGTTTCATATTTAGCTACATTATTAGTTTAGCTAAACTAAAGTCTAAAAAAATAAAAATAACTCTCTTTTCAAGGATATCCCAAGACAAGACTTGCACCCACTCCATTTCTTCTTCTTGAACCATTAAAAAATAATTGCCATATACCTTGAAGATCTTTGGCTAGTTTTAAGTTATTGGGAATGATTGCATCATTCTCATGTATGTAATATGTACCCATCCTATTTTATTCTACATAGTCATATGGATCAAAATATAAGTTTGATACCCATTCATCTAAGAGAATATTTGAGATATATTTTGTGTTGGCTACATCCTCATGATCAGTTTCTTCTTCTTGATCTTATAATATGCATTTCATGTTCATAAGAGGAGGGGTATATGGTTCAATATGATCCTTAGCTATTGGCTTAGATTTTATTATTAGTCTTATCCCATACCTCATTCTAAGCAACATGTGAGAACAATATGTAGACAAATATCCTCCCATTTTCATGGTAAAATCCCATGAAAGGTAAATGGCAAAATAAGGGGGAAGGTCAATAACTAAGATATCTTGGGAAATTGACAAACTAGGACAAGCATGGATAGTGAGATTTAAATCTTTTATTATTCCTAATATTTGAATAGTATTTCCATCCAAATTAACCACTCCCTTATATAAAGGTGCATATTTTATGCCAAGATCATCATCTATCTTTTTGGGCATAATGAAACTATTAGCCCCTGAATCTACCATGCAATTATGAACTAGATGCTTCCTAACTACTAGAGAGAGATAAAAAGGGGGATGCTTACTAATTTTTCCCATATAAGCTTTAGTTTTTGGCTAACATAAATTAGTTATAGAATTAGGCCCCTTAGCTAGAGCCTTATCTATTATTTTAAAATTCTTCAAAGCCTCTTATAGCAGATTTGTTTATGTTGGTATATATAGTGCATCCCACATAGTGACATTCAGATTAGTCTTTTTCATTTGATCAAAAATGATAAAAGGGATACTACAAACCTTTGTATATGTATTTTTTGGATCTATGTCCTCTTTCACAATACTTGAAGTAGGTACTTTCACTTTGGGCCAACTAGTGGGTATAAAGGGTGGCCTTTGTACTATGTTGTTCTTTACAGGTTCCAATATAACTTTGGAAGTTTAATATTGTTCCATAATGAGGGGATGATTACTCTAAATTTCTCTATTATTTGATCATGTACTTGCTACCATTGGACCTTCAATATTGAAAAATGCTTCCTCTTGATTTAATCCATAAAAGTCTTCTTCTTGCCAGTTTAGAAGAGTAGTTTTTCCTTAAGTAGGTTCTTGTGTGCTTGTTTGTTGGAAAGTGGAATCTTCTTGTTGTCCCCATGTACTTTTCATTCCTTTCACCATCAAATCTTGACTGATGATTCCATTGGGTCAAGTATCCTGATTGTGTGGCTATGAATAAGGATACCACCACTCATAGTCTTGAACTAAGTTGTTTAGAATAGGTACAATACCTTTAGAAGTACTCAGTATAGGTAAGGTACAAACATTTGGGGGATTTGGTTGTGTATTTTGACCTTACATTTATTGATTGACTTGGTATTATTTATTGTCTCCCTAATATGGTTGCTTTTTGGGATGATATGCCAAGTTATCCTATTGATAAGGTTTATAATTTGGAGATTATTGCCTCTTCATAGCTACTAACTCATTGATGAAACTTTTGAGTAGTGATTTGAACTCATGTAGTTCATCCATGAGAGTAGGGGTCAAATTTGGTGCCTTGATCAAAGTAGGAATTGGGTCAAGTGTAGGTGTGTAGGAGTTATTTATAGAAATAGAGGAAATGGTGGTCTTGGCGTAATTTTTTGGCTTAGATTAAATAGTTCTCTACATTTATTACAATTTCATAAGCGTTAGGGAGTGTGGTTCCACCCATAGACTAAATCATGATAGCTATATGGCTATTTATGTCTCTCAAGTAATATAGGAAAACATTATTTATAGTTGGATTGAATAGTGCTAGAATTCTATTCCATGTCTTCTAGACGAATAAATTTAAATAATTCATGAGCTCATGAAGAGCCCATTAAATGGTGGTTAACTATTCAATTAATGAAAGGCATTCACTCTTATCTTCTAATTAGGAACATACTGTAGTGCCTAAATCATCCCAAACTTAGATGGAGTTGGGATCAAGACCTTTTTACCACTACAAATCTTTACCCTTGAAGGAGGAGACTAAGAGCCTAATTACAACATTCTCTTGTATCACATTGTGGATGGTGCATAGATTGGAAATATCTTGTATGTGCTCCATACAAGTAGTAGAAGTTTCACCTGTGAAATATTGTAGGATTTCTAAGGTTGAGGTTGGTATATCATCATATTGGGCCATTTGGAGAGGGTTGGCCCCATTAAAGGCTACAAATTTTTTGACCATTATAGGAGGAATAAAAATTATGGGAGTAGGATTAATTATAGGGGATGTAAATAAATTTGTCAGATATAATTTGTAATAAGGTACAACTAATTTTGATCTCCTTTTAAGTGAAAATGATAATTCTAAAAAATTATCTTTCTTACCTTTTATAATTGATCTTGTTTGTTAGCTTGGCATGTGTAACCCTTGAAATCTTGATACTGTAAAATAATAGAGTCTCCATGTGCCTTTGGAATGAATTCAAATTTGATGCAACATTTGCAAAAAATAACACCAATTTATTTATATTTTTGGGTCCTATTGGGGTGAAAAAAATTGTTATCACATAAGTTTTGCACTTGTTCTTTGATGTGGAATAGCTCACTATGTAATAACTAATGATACAATGGGAAAACCTCTGAGCCATGGAACTGTGGTGAGTTGAGTTTAACCTCTAGATAAATTTAGCTTCCTTTCACTAAATTTGATGCAACTGATAAGATACTAGTTCTATGGAAATTTTGCTCTTTTAATGTTCTTTCTCCTAAACTAAACTTTGATAGGTAAAAGGGAAAAAATAAGACCTTATGAAACTAAAATAGTGATTTCAATAAATATCTTAGTGGGTCTTCATGATTTCTAGATGAACATAATGGAATAGAAAATTATATTTAAATTGGTTCAACACAAACTCATATAAAATGGGAAATCAGAGGCAATATTTAGCTATTTTCACAAAAGGGAAAAGAGTTATTTTTTTAATCAAATAATATTTTCATAAGGGTAAAAAATACCACTAATTAATTTCTTGTGACTGAAATAAGAGATAAAAATTCCACAAACACTCAAATAATTGGTATACATAGATATTTATCAGACAAGAGAGGCAAATCTTCAATTTATTTTTGTTTTAAAGGTTATAGCTTGTATAAAATACATTCAAAATGTAGAAATTATATCTTATAACAACAAAAAGATGATTTGGGCCATGGGGTATGCCCATCTTTATAAAAAAATCTCTCATAGATGACATTCATTTGTAAAAAACTTGAACACTTAGAGAAACCATGCATATCTAAAACTTCAAACAAAAGGGGTGATTTTCTCTATTCCTCATGTCTTAGAATTATAGAATGGTTTAGAAAGTGGCATGAAAGATTTGGGCATGATCCTTGGCACAAAATGGTGTGGCTAGAACTAGAAGATCTCCATCTAAAGCTTCTTCATCTTTACCAGCTTAAAATAGCTCTTCATGCAAAATAGGAGGCACGCAAGATAAACTTGACTTTTCAAAAGATAACTAAAGTTACCTTTGTAAAACCCTAACTTACAAAACACAAGTGAGACATTTAAAATTTTTTAAGTCAATCACTTTTGTCAAAATGTAACTTGAAATTTTCAATTCATGATTTTAAACTCTTAGTAATTATAGTTTGTCAAAATACAAAGTGTAATTTGTAATTACTTTTTACAACTTTCATATTTTCATAAAATACAAGTTTATCTTTCTTAAAAAGAGTTGTAAAAAATAGTTGTTTCTTCACAATTACAACTTAAAATGTTTTACAAACTTGAAATATAACATGTGAAAATATTTCCATAGAAATTTAATCAAAATTCATAATTTCCTTAACTTTCTTATCCTTCTCAACCTAGAGTTTTTCAACATATACATCCAAGGCTTTGAAAACTTCTTATACTCACTCTTCATCTAGTCCATAAGAGTAAATGTGAGAATCTGCACAATCTAATTGAACATCAAATAATTCTTTTTTGAAATTTCTTATTCCTTGCATCTCTGTTATTATCTTATCCATTGCATTTTCATATCTGACAAACTTATGGATAGGACTTAGGGTGAAGACTGTATCCTTTGTAGATTCTTTTTCAACAACCTCCTTAAACTTATTTTAGACCTTTTCAACCTATAGGAGATTCTCTAATTCATATATTATCTAACATGACATCATATTCATCATTATTTTGATGTCACATAACATGTTAATAGTTTTATCATGAGCTACCTTGCCCTGGTGAGTAGACTCTATTATTATCCTTATTTGAAATTAAGCTGCTCTATGCATTTCCTCATGTTCAACCTCATTCTTTAGTATTTTCTACATCAATTGAACCTATAGATGTTTATTTTAGATAATATAAATTCAAGGTTTGAATCTATCCTTCATATTTATTGACATGCTCTTATAAAATATTATTTCTCTCTGATCATTTCATATGATCCATTATTATTGCAATGATTTTATTCCCCCTAGAAATGAGTTATTCAAACCATTTTTTTATATCCCTTCCCATGTGATAATTATCTCAAAATTAATCAATTAAAGCTTGATCTATAATTTTATCAATTGGTTGCACCAAATATGGTTATAATGATGGTTCACTAGGCTTTATAAACATGTTCGATGCTACTGTAAGCTAATCCACCTTTCTCTTTCATTCATTCTTGGTGGCCTTATCATGATTAATATTTTCAAAGAGAGAGTTGATGCTAGATTACACATCATGATTCAACCCCTCTCTTGCCATTCATAAAAGGTGGATCTTATAAATATGATAATCCCCAACCACAAGGTCTCCCTTTGATTTATTTGATGGGGGCATTGTAATTTCAACATACCTTTATCCTTTATCATCATTAAATATCCTAGAAAGGGTCCATGGAGTAGGTTTGGACTTCTTTTATACCTTTGATATACCAAATTCTAATGTACTAAGATCAATCATTTGTTTCCTCTTCTTCCCTATTAATTGGGCTAGACAACTAGAGGTAGTCTTTGGTTGACTAGAAACATTCACCAAAGAATCAATAGATGATATTTATATACTAGAAGATACTATGACCTTTGTATAATCTTATGAGGATGATTCTATTTCTTGTTTAGTAGGTGTCTATGACACTTTACTCCCATCAGCAGGCTATAAACCTATATTTATATCAATCACTTGGGTTACTCTAATTTCTACTGAAGGAGTTGTGGAATTAGTGGAAGTGTATGAGGTGGAGGCAATGGAAACAAATATCTCTTGGGAGAGTGGAATATGGGAGAGACACAAGGATTTTGAATTTAGGAATAGGGGGAAGAGTGGAAGCCAAAGAATTAAATGGATAAATGAGATGTGTGGGACCACTCAGGGTTGGTGATGTAAGGAAAGTGAGTCGAATTAAAGGTAAAATAGTACTTACCTCAAGATTTTGGGTGGCCTATAGGACTAAAGTCATGATGATTAAATCTGTGGCTTTGTACTATTGGGTGGTGTTGAAAATTGATGGGGATGAAATGGAAGGAAATATGAATGGAATGGAAAGAGGGAATGGAATGAAATGGGAAGGTGAAATTGGAGTAAGGGAAAGTGGAGTAGAAACTTGAGATTCTACTAATGGGAGACCCTGAGTGTCCACTTGACTCAATTGTGTTGGTTGCACGTAGATTATTATGGTTGGAATAGAAGGTGAAGTAGAAACTATAGATGTAGGGAAGTGGAAATAAGAGGTGGAGTTGACACTTGAGGTGTTAAAACCTAAGATATTTGAGGAGTAGAAATAGGGTGTGGAGGTGATAAAATCCATGGGGAAATGTAGGTAGGAATAGGGAGAACAATAGAGATTTGGGTTGTCACTATGATAGTTATAGGGATTGAAGCTTTGGAAGCTTGTGTTACTACTTTGACTTCAAATGGAAGGTCAATTTGTTGTTCTATAGCTTCCCCCTTATGCTTGATTCAAATTTCTTTGCCTTCGTATTTTTCTTCTTATTTTTCTTCTTTTTGAGCTCCTCTGATGATTCTCCTATGCCCTCTTATGATGGAGCAACCCTCTCTACCTTAAGTTTTAAAAGATTCTCTCTGACCCATATTGTGTCTCTCATTATCTATATAAAAAGGGATTATGGAATAGACTACCTTTTTGGTGGAAGGGTTATGTGATGACCTATGTATAATAAATTGGGTCCACTAAAGAGTCATCATCTCAAATTGGTGCTAGATCATAGTCTTTGATTTGTTGTAGGGACATCCTAGAATAATCCCTCATCTTGACTCTTTACTCATCTTCATAATATTCCAAATAATCCTCATATTATGGAACATGATCATATGTTACAAGTGCTAATGTATTGGTGATCTTGAAATATACATCAAAATATGGCCTTGAATCAAACATCTTAAGTGTCATTTGGCAAATCTCAGCATCAACACACTTAACCTTTAAGAGGTATTGGCATGTGCATCAACCAATAGAAATTGGTAAATGTATCCCTACCTTATGCCTATTAGAAAGGATCTTGTGTCTCTACGAGCTGCTTGACTAGCTTAATTAATGCCCATTTGTTACTATCATATCTAAGAAGTGCATAGGGACAGCCATTGAAACCTACTACCCTGATGTAGGAAAAGGTAGGGAACTATATAAATTAGGATCCATATTTGTTGATCTAATTCACTATTGTTGGTGATAACCTTATTCTCCCAAGTTCCTTTTCAAACATGATAATTATGAAATAGATGAAGGCATCATTTACTCACCTAAAATGCTAATTACTAGCCTCTAATGTGAGGTTAGGGTATTAGTTATACACTCTACTTATTTCCTTATGAACTATATTAAGGCATGGGAATAATCTCCCTTTGGCCAAAATATAGATAATATAGGAGTTCATATAGAATTTTCCCATTATTTGTACCTCCATCAATTACTTATGGAGGGAATCACTTATTAACTAGGCCCAATGAATGTATTTTTTATTTTATTGAATGATTGAGATGTACTGGTACATACACTCTTGAAAACACTTGACATTATAATTAATAGTGACCTTATGCAATAGTATGATAACATCCCCTAATTTTTAATGAAATCAAGCCTATACATGATCTTTGCTAACCTAGTCGAGGAATGCTTGGGGGACTTAACCCATTGTTTGTTGATTATTTTCTAAAACCCATCTCATTTATCCTCATAGAATTATGTGGATGTTTATGGAGTTATATCAAGATAACTCTCAAATTTTGGGATTGCAAACACTGAGTTGATGAAGTTAGGGTCTAGATTCAGAATCTTTTCCCCTCTATCATTGTAGACTTCTCTTCTATCAAGATCATAGTGTTGGGTTAATGTGAGCACCAACTCAAGGATTTGAATAGATATTAGTATGGATACATATTGTGGAAGGATAGAGTCATAAATACTCTAGACCTAATCATTTTAAAATTCTACACTTATTTGAGCCAAAAAAATTCCTAGGTCAATGTGACCTAAATTAGTATCTATTATTTTTTCAATAATAGATTCCAATTTGGGATTCACTCTAGGGCCCTTGGATTTTAAATTAATTTCCTTATTAGACATGGAAATTGAGTTATTTCTTATGAGAAACCAACTATGAAATATGGTAAAATTTTTAGGTGTTTAAACAAGTTCAAATCTCAGGTAGAATTGGTAGGTGAAAGTTCCACAATTATGGAAGGTGTTGGAAGTAGGTGGAAGTTTCATGGAGATAGAAGGTATTCAAATCAAGGTAAAATTTAATGGGCATGAGATGTGTTTGAATCAAGTTCACTTTTTTCAAATATGTATAATCTTGCAAGGGTCTCAAATGTTTAAAGCAATGGTAAAGCCTACAAAAGTAGAAGTTGTTGGAGATAAGGCTGAAGTCTATAGGGACATTAGAGGAATTTTTAGAATATTTGTTGGTTTGAAAAAATGAGATATGCTTAGGAATATTCTACTTGGCCAAGTGAAAACTAAGGTTTTGATTGTGAAATTTTGAAGGTAAAACTAAGGGTTTTATGATGATCACTTTGGGGGGGGGGAATCCTCATGATAAATTTTTTTAAAATGAAACCCTAAAAATTGACTACAATTTGTTTTTCAACAAATGAATACACAAATGCCTAATTCATAGATAATCCTAAAATGATACCATAAGAAACAACTAAACTCTATTGAATATTTTGAAATATTTTCATGGAAAATGGAAAAATCTAAAAAAAAAACATTTCAAAATACAAGAAAAGTAGTGGAAATCACAAGGGGAATATCATGTACAATGTGGCCTCTGAGTTTTGTAGTCGTGGCTTGTCTTATAAGTACTTTATTACATGTGGCTCAAGGTTTAATGGCATGGAACAAGTCATTGTTAGAGATGAAAAAAATACTTAGAAAATAAAAAAATGATAATAAAATCCCCAAATTCACTTAGTTTATATAGAAAATACCTTGTAATAAATGTAGTTATGGTGGTTGGTGATAGAGCTAGGAGCTATTTAGAACAGTTCCCATGTCTGTAGGAAATGAATGGATTGGCTCGACAAAAGGTAGAACTCACTAAAAAAAATTCACATTTCAAAATGTGAAAATTCCTCTTTAGGTTATATATTTTGGGGAAGGGGGTATTTATGTTTTACGAGATCCATATCCCACCAAGCATTTTACATGTTTACAAATGTGCAAAGTGTTTATGAAGTTATAGATTTTGTTAGTTTATATGCTTTTAAAGATGTGGAGATCATCATGAATTTGAATGTTTCACAGCTTGAAAAATGCATGCCAAGTTCAATATTCATCCATGTTTGAATATGGTTGCTTTATGGGATTCGAAACTCATGAAGCAATTTTCAAACATATAAATTATATCTAGAGTTCTAGATTTTGTAGTGCAAAAGGGAAAGATGGGTTTTCGGTGGTTTTAGGGTTTTTACTAAATATAAATGGGTTATCTCTTATGATATCAGATGTAATTATATTTTTTGGACAAAAATATCAATAACTACCATAGTAAAAACCAAGCATCGACAGTCACCAAGTGAGAATGATCGAATCGAGATCGAGATTACGTTCTACTTTGAATCAAAAAGAAGGTGAGTGGAGTAGAATTATGAGAAAATAGGGTAGTATAAATTATATGGGATATTTATGCCACCATTAATGACACTAAAAGATTAAGAACTAAATTCACAATCATATAACACATGACTGTGAAGAAGTGCCAATAAAAATTAAGGGCTTTAAGAAGATCAATTGAGTACAATTTAAAGTAGATGGTTCAAAATGGGTAAAAAGAGGTTAAGTTTAGGTATGTTATAGGTGTAAAAGGATGCCAAGAAGGCACAAACTATAAAATAAGTAGACATTATGAATAAATAGGTGTAACTAGTAAAATGTGTTAGCATTATGGTGGTAGACCTAGAAGTAAATGAAAAGTTTGCATATAGAGAAATGTAGTTCCCCCTTAAGGTCATAGTGGAGAAGAAATGGGTGTCCTTCACAAACATATGCAGATTGAAGGAGTAAAACCATTGAATGTTGGGAAATTTATAGGAGATCAACTAGGATTATATGGTTGACACAAGAATGAAGACCAAGGCAGACATGACACTCTTTGATATCTCCATTTGAGACAAATTAGAGACCATTGGCATGACCCAATTGTATGAGATGTCAATTTTTGGCAAGCCAAATGAATTGGTGAAATTCTTCCTCTTATATATCCATGGTGACAAGTTTAATTTTATAGGAAGGTGCATGTGGATCTTGGTGCACCTCATCAATATAATCATAGGGCTCTCAAGCATATGGATAAACATATACCAAATGATGGAAGATGATGTGGAAGTGTATAGGGTTATGAAACTCCTTGGATACTACAAGGTAGGGTTTACATTCCCTATTAAGGATATATAGGACCTTGGTATGAGGGTAATGGTGTAACTCATTAGCTCTAAGATTTTCCTTGGTAGATGATAGTCTGAAATCAACAAGACTTACTTATGCATCACCCACCACATGGCACAAGGGGAAAATTTCAACATCTCCAAGTTTATTATGGAGGATATTTTTAAGAACATGCTAGAGTGCCATAAGGCATATGAGACCTTTCGGTGGGGGTCCATGTTGATATTAATTGTGATAGAGGAGATCAACATGTTTGATGGTGATGATGACAACCTTTAGGTTTTCCCACTATATAATTAATATTTATCACTAAAATACCAATACTTCATCTACCCACTTAGATTCTCCCAAAAATACAAAATAAGGGTGAAAGGGTGGTGCAACTGATACATCAAAGTATTTGGGATTGAATGGTGCATCTTGTAAGAGCTCCCACATCACATGATAGGAATGGATACCTTCATTATAATGCATCATTTATGTGTAGTAAATTTAGCACTCATAGATAAAAACCTATTTGGTTAGCTAAAGTTGCCTTATGCATTTTTCACTAAACTTTTCATGGTGGTGCTAAAGAGGATTCCCAACATGTAGTACCTAGATATCCTAGTAAAAATCATGGATCAAGAAAGAAATAGGTTGAGGTTCCAATATGTACATCTAAGAGTAAAGGCAACTAAGGATGAGTGGGATGACTCTAATCAAATGAATCTCCATCCCCTGCAAAGGTAAATAATCATAGGGTACATATTTAATCTATATTACAAGATGAAGTCATGTAAAAAGGGTACCACTATAGAAAATGATGATGATTTCCCCCTCTTGATTAGTGATGAAGGGAAGCTAGTGCCAAAGACATAAGAGAAGACCCCCCAAAAAAAGTAGGGAGAAACACTTAAGGATATTGAGGAGTGCATCAAGTTGAATATGTATTCTAGATAATAACCTCCAACTCCCAATAAGTGTGTAAATTTCATGTTAGAAACTGCTTCCTCTAACAAGAAGTATAAAAACAATAAGTATAAGGGACCCATTGTATTCATGATAATAACTTTGGTATAAATGGATAAGGAAAAGACCCTCATGCCTAGGATGGAGGAAGAGACTAAGGAAGAAGAAAGTTCAAGAACATATATCTTTAAAGAAGAAGAGGAAGAAGAGCCAAGCACCAAGGATGTGTAGAAGGCCCTCTAAAGTGGCACTACCACTGTGCTTGAAGAAGTATAGAATCTATAAAAATCCTCATCTAGAGAATAAAATGCCACATAGCCTCCACAAATAGAAGAGGAGAAGAGAAGGGTGTGTAATAAAATGGGCCATAACGAGGATGAAATTGAGATGAAATTGTGATTGAAGGGAAGCATAGATGTGTAAATGAAAAAGAAGTGGATAAGGTAGACAATGCCAAGAAGGTTTCTAAAAGTATGGGACTAGTCTTTGAAGAATCCAAAAAAGCACCCAATGCCCACACCAACTAGGTAGAAGAAGATGCATAAAAGGTGCACCCTCATAGTGAACGGGCGCCTAAATAAAAATAAGGTAATACTGGTACCTCAAAACAAAAAACTAGATAGCCAATGAACCCCAACAACAACAACAACAAGGTAATTCTGGTGCTAAAGGAATTAACCTATAGGTAAACATTAACAAACCCCAAGAGGAAGAAGTGGCTGAAGGAGAAAAATTTGAGGAAGAAACCCCTAAGGAATAAGTAGATGAGTCCTTCAAAGAGAGCACCAAAGAAAGTGGTGGTACTAGTGAAGAGGAGGAAGAGAAAATGGATATGGTCATCATCAAGAAGGATGAAATGGAACTAAGCATAAAGGAAAGGGTGCAAAAGGGATTGGAGGTTGAAGACCTGTACATGTTTTACACGATGCCCCCTAAGCCACCACTACTAATATGTCCAAAAAACTTGCATTTTCATTTGATTATTACATGGATGAGCCTCATTTTGAGGTGTCTAAAGTAGTTATTTTAGGCACAAAAGAAGCTAAGAAAGGGCATGACTCACTCATCATGAACCCTCACACCATGAACTTATTAAAATCTATGAATGTGCTTATCAATATGGCCACTAAGGTTGTGCACCACAATATAAATAATGACAGTAGGGAAATAAAATGGAAACAACTCCATAAATAAGCCTAGGAAGAAGCACATGCCACTAAGTTCAAACTATAGTAGCTATGTGAGTGCATAGAGATGGTTAAACCATCCCTTATAGTTGGCATCAATACTTCAAACCTCTCTAAGGTTGATAATATTTGTGTGCTAGTGGAGCAGATGCTCCTAAGGATGAAACTTGAACTAATGTAAGAAGAAGAAGAAGATCCCTACACCCTGATATAGAAGGAGCTTGTTTCTAATCTTTAAGAGGTGAAAGACCTATTTACAAAAATAAGGGAGGGCACAAAAGTAGCTGAAGCCATCTTCTTGAGCTTATCCAACCAAGCATCAGTTATAGACATGTGCCTCAAGAAGCTAAAGGAATAAAAGGAGAAGTTGAGGGCACATGTGTACTCAATGAGTAGTTTTGAGCATGCATAAACCATGGGGAATGTTAATACAATAAGCACCAAAATAAAGGATCAATAAAAAAACCTAGAAACACTCTTTCATGATTTACAAACTAAGGCATGTGAACATGGAGTAATCCTAGATGGGACTGTGACTAAGGCTAAGGAAAATGTAGAGGCCTTTAGGAAGAAGATGGAAAAGACCAATTTTCTTGTGCTTAGTGCAGTCTCCACAAAAATAAATAGCACCATTGAATAAATCAATATCATCATAAATGTATTTGAGGACTTTAGTGCTGAGCTTAAGGAGATCACAACCAGGATTTGTGTATCAAAGACTTTGATAGCCTAGTTTGAGGATGGACTAGAAATTTTTTATGGGGTAATTTTGGGCCCCTTATTTTGGTATGTAAGGATTTATGCCAACATGATAGACACATCAATTTGAGGCATCATTTTGGGTGATGATGAAATTTTGGCATATTGTCACTAGTTGAAGGAATCAATGCACACCTTGCACCAGATGGGAGGTAACTAACCAATTCTAATATTTTTGGGGAATCTTCTAGGTTGGGTAATACATGGTGACTATATCACAAAGGTTTCAAGGTGATGTATCTAATTTGAATGATTACAAAGGATCCATCTCAACACTTGATGTGTGCACTGCACCATAGTAGAGATGTTCTTGAAAATATATAAAAGGAGCTTGAACTAGGTGATCTAGGGATGTGAACTTAGTAGAATAAAGCTCTGGAGAATTGAGATTGGTCTTGTATGCATTTTAAAGACCACCATTAGACTTAGGACTATCATGGATGCCATTAAGGTTCTAATTATAGTTCCTAAGATTGCTTGTGAGTCTCTGGGCCATTAAGTAGCTTGAACAAAGCATTTAATCTATTTTAACTATTATGAACTTTGTATACTCTATTAACTATGATTAATGACAATGGTTGTTCTAAATGGTACTTTATGTAATTAATGCATCATTAGAATTGATAGTGAAATGTGAAAGGGTTACAATGTTATAATTTTAATATATTTATATTAAGAAAGTTGTTAATGAGTTTATAAGTTACGATGTTAATGGCATCCTTGTAATAAATGATGATGTTAGCCGTATCCTATGTAATAATTACTATGTATATATAGATCCTATACCAAGTGATCCTACCCATTCTAAAAGTGTGAGCTTAACATGATCATTTCAATTGAAAATAGCCTTATGACCTTTCAAATGTTGATATGATGCTAGACTTAGCATGACAAAGGATTTTACCCTTATGACTATAGAACTTCCCTAGAATAGGATTGTGCCTAAAGACCACTAAGCATAATCCATGAAAGTCTTACACTAATGGATCTACTTAAAGCCTTCTTGGAATTAACCAAGTCATAGAATTAATGAATTATGCCATGGAACAACTAGCTCAACATGGGCCCTGATTATTTCTCTATTGTGCTTTGGGTGAGTGCATAAGGCCTACATATGAATTGATGTATTCACATTTGAGTGTAAAATGTTGAGCATAGAAAGATAATCCCATGTTTGTGCTTGAGTGTAATGAGCCCAGAACTAACTAAGATAACCTTAAGCACCCATTTTATACAACATGTGCACTAAACTAATTCCAATCCCTTTGCATCAAAGTCACTCTAGAGCTAAAAATACCCTACACTATAGAATTATACATATCATCTCAAATAATTTAACAATGGTTGTTGCATCCTCAAACCCTAGACTAGAATTAAGGTTCTAAAATACTAGTTTCCTATAAGACAACTTGATTTAAGCACTACAGTTAGATATTTAAGATAATTGAGGATATATAAAAATTAGACATAGATGATGAGGCCAAGGATGATGATATTGAATATGTAGATGAGATCAATGTTATCAAATCATTTAGACTACACATAGCTATGGAGAATCCTAAAGTTTTCCCTTGTGCAAACCTATTTGATACCCTCTTATTCTCCTCCTAGTGAAATTAAGATATCATGAGGTCACCAAACACTGAGATCAAAATCATATATATCTTTGGGGTTACATTCAAGTAATATTACAACCTCACAAAGTACACCATGACCTATGATAATTAATTTTTGGATGCTTGAAAACATGCATATAATATCTATGACATCTTTAGGCACTTGTTTGAGGACTAAGATCATTGGGTCAATAAAGAAAACCTTGAATCATACATAATCAAAACCTTTAGGGAAGGTGTGCACATGGGCATGTTATTACTTAATTAATCATATGGATAAATATAGTGCATGTTAACACTTTTTGGGTTCACATTCTCAATGTCATATTGAAGGGAGAGTAGGTCTAGAATTTGGGAATCCTCATCACCTTCAACCTCACCATAAATTTAAATGGGGTTTGTGTAGGTAAAAATTTTCACATAATGCTATACCTATAAGATGTTGTCTATGCCACCTTGGAATTCTAGTGTTCATCATTCATTAGTGGGTGCCAATGGGATCCTTGGTGCTTGTAGTGGACTTAGCTCTTGAAAGCTTTATCAAGGGTTGCTTCTACTAATTTTGATTTAGCACCCATACCATAGATGGACTTGAGTATGAGACCAAAAAAGTTAAAAGTGATTACTCCCAAGTAGCTTATGCCTCCTCTTGTAGAATTTATATCTCCTTCCTATCCCCCTCTAACCATCACCCCAGTACCCTAAGGATTTGGACTTAACCATCTAATTTCCTCATTTACCTTTAACACTTAGATTTTAGGTGTTATTAGCTTTTTGGTATCCATGACCCCAAACCCATGGTGGTCTCACATGTTCCTTTGGGATTATTACTTCATAATTCCTCCATTTTCCCCCATGTCTCACCATCCATCCTTAGCTCCATTTCCCCCTCAATTTTTTCATCCTTCATCCTTTCCTCCACCTTCCACTTCATCTTCCACCACCTTGGAGACCTTAGCTAGGTAGGCATGGATTGGGACCATTGGATATTCAGGGACACAAAGACTAGAGATGTTCTACAATGGGGACTCAGACATATAATTTTAATTTAATTAGGAATTAGGGAGGATGAAAAGGGTGATCACAAATACCTTTACTTAGGAAGGAAACCCTATGGTATGGATAATTAAACAAGTCTCTTCTACATCACTAAAGTAAAGACTCCAAATAGAGAAGATAAGGTAGGTGAGGACCCAACCTCTACGCTCTAGGCCATTAATGAGATCTCTGAAAAGTTGATGGAGGATCTTAAGGATCAGGTTAGGAATATTGAGTCCCAAGTGAGGATTACATTCCCCATAGGCTTGATTGTAAGAATAGAAAAAACACTTACACATTTGTTCATAGCCATTGGTGAAGTAATTGAAGATCACTTTCAAAGTAAAGAACCTCTTCAAATATCCCAAACCTACTTGTATGGAATAATTTATATGTACATCAATTATAGGAAGATAGCTTCCATCATTCACAAGGGGATGTTCCTAGAGATTAAGATAATTCCCCTCATGGATTTAAATTTGTACCAAATTTTCACAAGGGGAAAGATAACCTCTATTAAATATTGGATGAACAACACCAAAACTACCATTGGTCCCTAGATAAGAAAAGATAACATGTATTTTTTTACTTCAAAGAAGTTAATATTTCACCAAAATGACCCTTTGCCTAGGTATGATGAATTTTGGGTCCACTTGGTAAGAGAAAATAAGGCTTGAGATAAAGCTATCTTGAAGCTCACTACCTAGTCTATAGTGAACATCAGCTAAGTCAATGAAGTAAAGGTTACATTTGAGGATTCTCTCAATAAATATAGTAGGTTATTGACTCAAATATAATTTTTCTTACAAGAGCCACATATCAACCTAAAAAATCTCTATTGAGAAGCTAACCTCATAGATCAATCATTTTTAGCTTAAAAAAGTACTCAAAATTAACTATGAAATGGGCCACCACTAAGCTAAAGCTAATTCTCTTTGTATGCTTGAGTTGATTCTATACCAACATCTCACCATCCCCTTTCTTCCATGATTTGTCTATTTTAGAAGGTTTTGTGGTTAATGATTAGTTATAACTACTTTGGGCCATGATGTCCAAGAGTGGGATCTTATGCTATTAGGAGGTAAGTCCCATGTCTCTTCCATATATGCTATTGTATAGATCTTTTGTAGGGTCGACACTTTTATAATTTAAACACTCAATATTAATATAAGTTCTTGTCTTTATAATAATAGGGTTTTCATCTTCACGAATATCTTCCAACTTATTTGATTTACTAAATATATTATTGTTAAATAACTAAAGCATGTTCTTTTTATAGGTGTGTTCCTTGATTAAAATTAACCTCAATCTATTTTCATATGTTCCTTAAATTATTTCACTTTCCTTAAAATTTCATACACATGTTTTTGTTTAGCAACAAGTCCCATGTATGTTTATTCATAAAAGGATTTTGGAATTAAGAATTCACTACTATCCTTTGATATCTTTCCCTATATGATTTAAGTTTGAGCTTTCATGAAACTTGATATATAGTGTTTAAATTATAGTTGGGCACACCCTCAATTTTCAAGCATTGGGTATCATTTTTTAACCCATAGAGATTATTTTTATACCTTACCCTCCTTACATTTTGATGTTTGTTTATTATTTAGTGATCCTTTCCCATTTATTTATAAATTTTGAAATGAATTGAACTAAGGACTGGGTGGTAAATTTGTTACAATTGGTTTAGTTATGACTGAATAATTTTTTTGTTAGTAATAAATGGGAATTAGATCACTGCATCTCTTAGAGGTCTATTCGAAGCAGGCTATTTAATATTTCCCAATACCTATAACTCATGCCATGGATTTTATTAGTAACAATCCTAAAATGAGAGGATGAAAGTAACCCAATTGTTCCTTAAACTCGCTAAGTGAACCTAATTTAATAGGCACATTTGGGAGAATGATATCTTGGACTAAATAATACCTTTGTTGTACTTACTATATTTATCATATGCCACTTTTCAAATTATTTCAAAAAGTTTTAGTATTTTACATTCATATGTTTACATAAATTCCATATCTATCCTATTATATTAGTCTTGATTAGTATTTCAAAATTTTCTATCCTATTGGGGTTAATCTTGATTGAATTAATCCAAATTTAGGTAGAATATATTTATGAACATGTACACATATCAAACTATTCCAAACCCTAGGTTTCCCTTAGGGTTATAATACTCCAAGGTTTTATATTTTTTTATCCTAGGTTGTTATATTTCATTTTTTATTTCCATACACAAAAAATAATTTCACCTTACTTTTTATCTTAGGGTTTCATATATGATTTTTAATTTCCATACACAAAAAAAATCAAATTTAGCCCTAGATATTCATTAGGATTTTCATCCTTCTAGGATTTTAAATTCCATCCTTAGGGTTTTTAAAACCTAATTTCTACTTATTCCTTAATAAATCATATTAATCATGGCCGTATTAAATGAACATTATTTTTCATCACAAATAATGAAGGTACTCTTAAAATTTCTCTACATAGATAATATATCTTATTTTTATTAATTATGTAAGATAATGGTTAAAAAGGACCAAATCTAAAAATAATAATAAGGATAAAATTAAGAACAAACAATCTGAATCATATTTTTGAAACATTAAATATAAGTTGCCTCTTTTTATGACAAGATGTAAAATGGCATGCATCACTCATATTTTTCCTCCCCCTAATTTATAAAAATTTATATTTACCATCTCACTAATAATTTTGGCCATCAACTAATATTGGATCTAACAGTACATGTTGTCACAACATGAAGGGGTAAGATAACATTCCCAATGTCCTTCTCAACCCACACCACCACCCACCAAGCAAGATAATAAATCCAAGGGGTATTATATCATGGATCAACTAAAAAAACCCAAGCCAAAATTTCTCTATTAGAACTAGTTCAAATAATGCATGTTTATAAAGATATTATTTATCCAATATTATGTGATACAACTTTACCAAATGACATATAACCACCCTATGTTTATTTTATTATCAATTCACTATGATGAAAAAATGAAATTATCTCTTTTTAAAAAAAATACTTACCTCCTAATCACATTATTTATCAACATCCACTATTGTATATTAAAGTATGAGTTCAAAATAGGGAAGTTAAACACGTTTTTGTAGATAATGGATTAGGATTAAACATTTGTAATATCTCCTTATTGAACATACTTGGTAGTCAAGAAAAGGATCTTAAATAATAAAATATGAAAATTTTTGGATAATAATATATCTTGCAAAAATTATAAAGATGAACTACACTGCATATTAGCATGGGTCCTCAAATGATAGTTACATTTTATCAGGTCATACCTAATGATTATAATTATAATAAAGAAAATATCAACTAATATTTATAAAATATGGGTTATACATAACAAGAATTGGTAAAACATGCACAAGTAATTTTTCATCCCATCATAACATCTACTCAAAAAAGATGACAAGCTCTTAGTTATATAGAAAATACATCAACCAATAAGAAAGGAACAACCACATGAATTTTAGATCTTGAAGCAAGGCTTCTACACAATGAAAAATTCACTTTCCCTTGTTATTAGGGATATTTTGGAATAAAAAATTAAAATTATGTTGGTGCCAAATAGGATAGAAGGTAATCATGCTTCAACGATATAGTTTCAGAGATAAGAGATAGTGGTGGAGGGTGGGAGAAGTAAGGCACCATCTATGCTTTTAACAGGCAGGGAAAAGTCTTTTGGTTTGAGGGATAGATTGGGAGAATCAAAGGAGAGAGTAGGGGTTTATTATGGAAATAATCCACCCCATTAAAGTTGGATAAATAAGTAGATAGGTCTTCTTTTGGTCCTTTGATCTCCCACTTGGAGGAGTCTAGGGATTTGACCATGGAAAATAGACCTCCAGTTATCAATTTTAAACATGAAGCTATTCAGGAGGTTCTTGAAAGAGAAGATTGGTATGTACAAAGGGGTATAATTTGTCATTTTGATAGGTTTTGGCCTTCCCTTTCTATTCTTCACCAGTGGCTTTTAGATTCTTAGCAGTCTATGTTGGAAGGTAATATGGAAATTTATCCTTGTGCTAGAGGCTTCTTTAATATGGTTTTTGAAAATTTGGCTAATCATAATAAGATATTTCAATCAAATTACTAGAGTTGTGATCATAACATTCTCCTTTTGAAACCCTATTTTCCTTATTTTAACCCTCTAATATAAAATCTCTCTTCGACCCATCTAAGTGATGCTGCCATATCTTCCACTCTAGTTTTGGTTTGAATTTGGGCTTTTGGCTATTGGAGGTGCACTGGGTGATTTGCTGAAAATTGATGCTTCTTCATTAAATTTTTCCCAAATGAATTTTAAAATAGTTATTGTATATTTAAATATTACTTAGGATCTTCTTAAAATAATTTATTTAAAAGTGAAATATAGGTGTTTATCTCAAATCATTGATTATGAGGGGATTCCTTTTAGGTGTAGGAATTGCTTTAAAATTGGTCATATTTTTTATTCTTATAAAAAATACAAGTGAAAATTAGTTTATTCATGGGGGAAGGATTCAATTGAGGATAATATTACATTATTTTTGAAAGAGATCCTATTTTTCCTTGAGGATTTGTTTTAGAGGTTTTCTTGGAAAATAATTCAATAATAAGTTTAGTACTTTCAATGTCCCCACCTCATAATCATGAGATAGTTGGGTCAATTGGAATTTTTTTATGGATTTGGTTAGTAATAATAAGGATTATAGAGGTAGACCAAAGGATGGGTGTTGCTTGTTAATTTTGGATTCAAGTTTGAGTAATCAAGAAGAATGGAAGGTTGTTATAAGTAATAAAAAAGGTCATATCATTCCTAATTCCCCTTCCAATATATTTCATTATCATTGCATAGAGAATAAGGATGAGACTTATTAATTTTTGGATTTATGTTTAAGTAAATTTTGTTTCTATGTAAAGCTGAACTATTTTTAATACTTTCAATTTTCTTGTTTTGTTTGAGATATGATGGCATGATGCCTTGACGGTTCTACCATCAAGCTAGGCTACTTTTTTTTTGTGAATTTTTATGTTTTTATATAAGGTGACCCATAAACCCTAATATAAATAAAAAAGAAAGGAAAAACCACATAGTTTATTATTTTTACACACTTCTTCAAAGTTGATCCAAAAATAGCATGCAAAGTTCATAATACTTATACACTACATTTAATATATCCTCATTCAATTGATGACACAATTTCCTAGAGATTTTTACATTAAATGAATTTTAAAATGATAAATATTTCATAGAATATCTAAGTAAAAATAAGGATATCCCTTCATTATATCATAATAATAGGTTTCCTCACACAATCATTACTTAGTCATATTTTGGAAAAATCAAAGATCCTAATGTCCATATCCAAGTAGATTTATAAAATACCATCCATAAAATGCCATATATGGAAGATAGGTCAAATATAATTAATGAAGAGACAACATAATTTTGATAGATCTGATAAGGATCCAGGATAATTATTAACAATAATGTTACAAAAGTATGAAGGAAAGGAGACTTAAATGTTTTTTACATGATTACCTAAAAACATTTACATGTGCTTACTCATATATGCCAGGAATTGACCCTAAAATTACATTGCATAATATTTTACCTTATCCTGATGCCAAGTCAATGCAACATAATATTAGGAAAATCCATTCAAAATTAGTTTTTTTGGCAATATGGTAAATACAAAGACTACTAGATGTGGGATTTATTTGATCTATTGATTATCCTAAATGGGTCTCCATTATAGTATGATTTTCAAATCCCAATGGATAGATTAGATCTTGTATAAATTATCATGACTTAAATAAAGCTTTTCCTAAACTAAACATCCCATTACTATATATTGGCATGATTTTCAACCTTACAACTAGTTATAAAGATTATCATTCATAGATGGTTTCTCAGGTTACAACCAAATAAAAATTAATTTGGAAAATAAAGAAAAGACTTCATTTACTACACTATGGGGAATATTTTGTTATAGATCCATGCCCTTCATATTTTAAAAATTTATTGATACTTATTATCAATCCACTATCCATATCATTCATGACTATATACACAAAATATTGGAATACTACATGGACAATCTACTCGCCAAATCAAAATAGTGATATGATCATGTTATAGATTTGTGAAAAAAATTGAGTAGTTAAAGAAATTAAATGTATGAATCAATACAAATAAATTTATATTTATGGTATATTTAGTGAAATTTTTAGGATACATTATATCTCAGTGATGCATTGAAACTGATATGCACCATAGGGCCTAGGACCATGTGTGCAGGGGACAACCAAATTTGGTTGTGCAAAGTGAATGCGTAGAGATGTATTCAGATAGAATAATCAAACACACATTAAATGGAGTTTAAATATTAATTACAAGAAATTTACATTATATTCATAAATGAAAGAATGGGGAAATAAATTAAAATGCCTACAATGCATGTATATATAGTAGATGCACAAAATAAGGTATCTTTGTTATGACTATGTATTGCATTGACCAAAATCTTAGGGGTTATGTTATCTATGATTATATGAATATATTATATATTTAACATGCATAATATAAGCATAGTGATAACTCATGTGCATTTACCTATGAGGATTTTGGTGTCATGTTAGTCCTATCAAATATGGTGATTGGTAAAAAAAAAATTAATTAATGTCTAGGATGTCTCCAACCACTTATAATCTTGATATCCTTTCTTGGTGGTAATGACTAGTTTTGTGATTTAAATTAGCTATGTGTTTAGATCTTGTTAACATGTCAATGAATTTTAGTGAGTCTAAAAGGATCAAGAAATTCTATGAATAAATGCTAGTGAGGTGAGTAGGACTATGATCTATGAGGTGCGCAGTGAAGTATATAGGATATGATTTGAGGAGATAGATGCATGAAAGTATGTGATCAGGAATGATAAATATGTGTAAGTTTTTTAATAAACTTTGGTAAAAATAGTGTGCATGATTACATGAGAGGTGTGACCTCTATGTAGTATAAAAAATGAGGAGTGTGTTCAGTTGTACATAGATCATTCACCCTTTCTTTAAGAGTAATGTCTCTATTACATTGATGTATAGTTAAGGTAAATACACTTAAATTTGATAATAAGTGTACCACTTAGCTTAATTATCATATTATCCAACCTTGACCACTCAAAAAAGTTGATGTGTGCCATGACAGGTGCATGTGTCTGTCACTTCAATGATTTTGTCCTTATCTATGAGGCATAAGTGTTCATGATATAACTTAGAAGGATGTTGTGTCATTAGTGGTTTAAGAAGTGGTGGAGTGTAAGGCTTGAGAAGTTACACATTTAATACTAGGTGCATGCCCAAGTATTGAGGTATATCAAGAATGAAGGTGTTCTCAGCATCTATGTGCAAAATGGTGTAAGGACCATGATACAGAGGCTTGATATTTTGATGTGAAACTTTAAAGTGTTATTCCTAAAGGTGAAACCAAACTTTATTACCAAATCATAATGAATGAGGTGTGTGATGTGCATCTGGTAATACTTGTACTTTTCTTGGGTGTGAGAGAGGATAAACTAAACTTATTGATGAACAAACTAGATGTGTCACATAAACTTTTTAGTTTTGTTTGCTTATTATTATGTGTGAGACTTAGTTATGGTTAGTACATGATAAGAGACATCTATAGGTTCTAAAGGTTGAAACCCAAGACATGTCTAGAATAGATTGTGACATGTAGATCTATGAAGGGACCTATTATAGGCATGCTAAATGTTCAAGAGATTATCATCCCAAGTGAGAGTATGTGTGTCATTGTACATTCATACAAGATGAATAAGTATGAAATTAACCACTTTAGTTTTATAATATCTATAAGGATGAAATTTCATTGATCGATCCAATTTTGTACCCATCAAGTCCCATAATGCTTGCCAAAAAAGACTCACAAAGTGTATATATTGATCAGATATTATGGATGTTACAATCCTAAAATGAACCCAAACATGGTTGAATAAAGCTTGTGTAGTGAAAGATATTCCAATGTACTTATTATATACGATCATGAAATCTATCTTAGAAATTTGATCCACTACAATGAACACATCATCATGTTGTCATCCAAGCAAATGATGATGAAAGAGTTGAAGAAAGGCTTAAGTAGATCATCCATCAAGTGTATGAATGTGATTGGTGCATTGGTTAGGCAAAAAGTCTTGATTAACCATTTTTATAATCCTTCCCATGTCTTGAATTTTATTTTCTAAAATTCTTTAGTATGGATTGGAACCTGATGTTAACATGACTTTAAGTTGATCTTGGTTAAGTATTGAGAACCTCAAAACTGGTCTAAAAGGTCATCAATGCATGGTAGTGGATAATAATTCTAAATTGTTATCTTTTTAAGTGAATGATAGTCTATGTAGAGTCACCAAGACCCATGTTTCTTGGGTGAAAATACTATCAGACTCTTTCAAGGTGAAGAGCTAGGCCTGATCTTGCCTAGATAAATGAGCTCTTGTATTTGGCACTAGATTTTGTCATTCTCCCAAACTAATCTATGATATAATGGATATTTAAAAGAGGAGATACAAGGACTAAATTTATGCAGTGCTTTATTTTGAAATGTGTTGGAAGTCCTTCAAGATATATAAAGACCTTGCAATACTACTCTAGTAACTTATTGAGTTGTTACAACTATGATGTTGTGTGAGTGTTGCACTCTACCAGTGTGTGCTTTATCATTATTTATATAGGTGTGTTAAGGAAAACCATGAGATACATGAAATTTTATGCATGTAAGACAAGTTAAAACATTTATTGATAGATATAAAGATGACTTTAGTTGTGAGAACTAACTTAAATAGGTGGTAGAAGTAATTTTATACATAGATAGTTTAACATTGTGGCTTGGATTGATATTTAGCATTATGGTCATATATATATGGTCTTACCAATAATATGTCACACACCTCTAGAGGTGTGATTTCACAAATGACATTATCTGCCATAGGCTTGATGTTATACTAAAATGTACATTATCACTAGACTTGTATATCTTTACACTACTACAACCACCCTAGAGGATATGGATTAGGGTGTGTAATAGTGGTAAGAACAAGGTGTTTAGTTTTTTATTATAAAATTATGTTCTTATGAATACACTATTGTTGATGTCATGGAGAGGCTAACCCTTCACCTATAATTTGGTGTGGAAGAAACATTTATGCTCTTTAGAGATGTCAATCATAGTGGTGTTGGTACTTAGGAAAGATGCATCTAGATCACTTTTATCCATCGGTGTGGGTCCTGATGTAGATTATGAAATTAAGGACTAATACATAAAGTATTTGGAGTCATTATGGGTGGATGAGATATTATTATGGCACCACTTATCATTTAACCTATTGTTGCCTTTGTTTTAAGTACAAGGCACAAGAGCCTTTGAGTATTGCACAGTCTTTTGAGGTTGTTCAATTTTTTGAGAAGGTTAGTTCTTCTACACAAGGGGATATGATGTGGAATTATGTGATGGATGAGCCTTACACATTGTGTTATATTAATAGGTGGTACATTAATTCATCTTTACCTTGGATTTGATCTTAGTGATGTTGTGATATAATTTTCAAAATTCAAGAACTCCAAATTCACATGGTTATAAGGTGATATTCCACTAATGTCATTTAACAACCTATGTTGTTTTCTAAAGTTATCTTGCATGCATGTAGATTAGTCATGGAATATGTTGGTGTAGTCTTCCATAGACTGATCCTTATGTTGGTGTAGTTGTTTGAACTTGACGTATTCATCTTCAAAGTGTTAGATAAGGTATTATTCCTCCTTTAGTGAATTAATATAGTTATTCCATGATTTGATTACAAAACACTATTTTGCATGTTGTGCACTAAATATTTCTCACTAGTGAATAATTATGATGGATATATTTAATACTATGAAGGTGATTTTCTCAACATTAGTACAATATCTGACTGAGAAGTATGGCTCAAGTTATCAAATCTAGGCATCCAATATTCTGGTGTTGATCTTACCTTTAAATAGAGTGATGTCAAGATTTACTTGTACTTTGAATGGGGTTTTTTGTTTAAACCATTGTGGAGCATGCTACTGAGATGAAGAAGAAGGTGTTAGGTTGAGTTACATCATCAAATCATATAACTGACCAAAAAACTTAGTACATTTTGCCTCTAGTGTATTGACAATGAGCATTTAAATTTATAGGGTTGATTTAGGTTTATTTTGGGCATCAACCATATTAATTTTGTAATGTCCTTCTTCTAAAATCTTTGAACTAGAACTAACTGATAAAACTTCTTTCTCTCATTGTGACCATGTGGTTATAGACATCGAAAGAATGGGATCAAATATCTGATACTGATATACTAAGTAAGATTAAATGAACTGATACCAATCTTCAAATTATCTCTGATACCAATGATCCACACCATAGGGCCTAAGACTGAGTGTGTGAGGGACAACTAAGTTTGGTTGTGTAGA